>JZKD02S0552337.1:157794-189655 GCA_000966675.3 Picea glauca
TCCGCCTCGCGTCCTCGCGCCTCGTGACTTTGAACACCCAATACTTGGGCCTTTATCCTGCGAACCCCCGGGTTCACAAGATCTCTCTGAACTCTGCCACGCGCCCTTCACAGATGGACGGTCCTGATCTTCTCACCACTTCGCTGCTTCGCGACCTCGTGCCTCTCCATTGACTGGAATCAACGGTTCAGATTTAACCTTAATCTGACGGCTCAGATTACATCGCGATATCGCATATCATGAAATCGACATTCCTGATGTCAAGTGACTTTGTCATTTCAAAGTCTCGATCCCCGATACTCTGTTGACGTCACACGTGGTTTGACACGTGTTTAAATACTTCCACGTGTCACTCTGATTCGTGACTTACATGTGCCTGAAGTGTTGAATCTGCCTGACACCTGTCATTACCTGGTTATGCCACATGTCCCTAGCTGACGTGGTCTGTTGTCGTGAGTTGGATCGACGGTCTAGATCACATGTTGATCTGACAGTTCAGGTTCAGTCGGGATTTCTTTCATCGCGATTTTGGGGTTTCTGTTGTAATTGTTCACGGGACTCGTGAAACTCCAATTCTCGATTAGCCGATGAAGCCTTCCTGTTGTTCACGGGGACTTATCCTCCATGCAACTTCCGCAGATCCGACGACTATCGACAACCCTGCACCAAATCCAACGACTCTCGCTGCGTTTGATTATTTGTTGCTTTTGATCATTCACCTCTCTGAACTTTTCTTCTGTTTTCCTGTCATCTTCACTGTTGTACTTGCCATCAATGACAATCATACGCTATCTGTTAACCATTTGCCAACATAGGTTGTTAGTGTGGGTTGGCTCCTGGGATGAAATCCTTCCTATTGACTATGCAACTTCGTGTTGTCTCAGCCTAGCCTAGGAATCCCTCTACCCGGGTGGAATTTAGTCCTAGCCTGGGGGTGCCCCATTGCTAAGAGTGATGAGCAACATGGTCTAAGGTTGGAAGGTTTGTGGAAGGTCTCCACACAATTGGTGGTCTTCAATAAAAAGATAAGTACCGATTATGTGTTCATTTCATGATGTATATTTGTACATGTCTGATATTTACGAGTTTTTCCTGTATATGCTATATTTATAGGCTTATTGTTATTTCCACATTAATCTATGTATTATAAAAATGTAATTATGTGTTAAGTTTTATATGTATGATGTTCCCCAAGAGTTATGTGGGGCATATCCCAGCAGGTCTATGGCTAGGTATGCTACAAAATTAGTATCAAAACCTAGAATGAGTGGTTCTATGGTGTAGCATGGATTGGCTTGGGTTTTCGAGGGTGTTACAATATGGTATCAGAGATCCATATAAAAACACTGAGCGTAGATGGGATGTATAAGTGGAAATCGAAGAAAAATTTCATAACGAATTGTTGTCGAAATGGACAAAATTTGAATTTCGGAGCATTCATGAGTGCCAGGAGGGCGCCGAGGGAACACCTTGACTACGTTCAAAAGATATGAAATTTTAGTTGTTCAGTAAATCCAACATAGGAAGGAAACCACTATAACTATGGTTATGGGCCACATAACGAAATTTGAGCCATTGAATCTGTTCGAGAGAAGGAAGACTCTTCACAACCATCAGATATGGAAAAAGGAGCATGGTGGTTAAGCACGAAAGTCCTTTGGGACTTTGCCACTTTGGTTGTTTTAAGTTATTTGTTGTAAAAGAGGTAAAATCCCCAAAGCTATGAAATCCTAGAGTGAATCTATGTCGTATATCATTTGGAAGAAGGAAGATTGTTGGATTTCCCAAGTGGTTCGATAGTTCGACGATTTGGGGAAATCCATTTGAGATTGCGCAGAGTTGATTTTTCTTCAAAATCCTAACATCTAGAACCAATACAAATCATCCATTATCAGAGAAACGTGTTTGCAGATCATCTTGTTCGAAATTTTGGCATTTGGAAGTTCGGGGGTTGGGTGCAGTTCAACAACGAAAACCTATGAATCCTGGAGCTCTAAAGTCCTTGAGCCTCGAACTCCCAAAGTCTCGAAGCCTAGGAAATAGGAGTTCGGAAATTTTTCCTTCGAGTTCCTTGATTCCTTGAAGTCCCAGAGCCTGAAGTCCCTAACCTTTGGGAAACAATTGTTCGAAAATTTGACTTTCTAGAGTTATAGTGTGTGTTGGAGTGGGATCTCTCGAAGCCTGTACTACCAAAGTTCCGTAGTGCCAATGTGATGCGGCAAGATGATGTCCCTGAAGGTGGCATGGAACTACCCTAAGCTTGTCACGTATCATCCTTTTTCATTCCTTTGAAATATATTTTGTACCAATTGTGGCCTAACAGGTGTCACTCGTTAGTGGGGCCACCTGTCACCACCTAGTTGATTGTCATCATAACTAAGTGAACCCAGAAATTTTAGAGTTCAGGTGTTTTGATGTGCTTTGTTATGTGATTCTCCAAAGTCCTAGAGCATTAGAGTGACACAGCAGGATGATGTCACCTAGAGTGACGTGGACCATATCGGTAATTAGACATTCAGGAGAGTTATTGTGTTCTGTTGTGAAGTTATCTGAAGCACAAATATCCAGATCGCCTAAGTAATAAACCTCCAGAAATCAACATTTCATAAGTTCACCAGTTCGACATTTGGGTGTTATAAATTTATATGGTTTGAAATCCTTTGAATCCCAGAGTTACAAAGTCCCGAAGCACTAGATGTGACGCGGCATGATGGCGTCACCTAGGTTGACGTGGAATCACTTTTCACATACCACATGTCAACTTGATTCATGTTTTTCACATGCCATTTGTACCGGTTAGAACATGAAACGTGTCATGCATCGGATTGAGATACATGTCATCTCCTTAATTCTTCCACGTAGCACCCCTTTGGTGCATGGATACTGAAGAGACTTCGAGAGTTCATCAATTTGGGGAAAACATGATAAGATGAAGGTAAAACCTCTAAAGCGTGAAGCTCCGGAGAACTTTTTCAATTTGACATTTGGAGAAAATAATGGATTCTATAATCAGAAGCCCCGAACCTCCGAAGGCCGAAGCTTTGGAGCCTGAAGCTCTGAAGAAGTACCCTCTGGGAATTCTCCCCTTCGTCACTTGGAGGAAATACTGGGTGGTGAAGGAGAATCCTCTAATACCTGAAGTTCCAGAGCTTCGAATTCCCGAAGCTATGGATAAGTACCTATCAGCTAGTGCTTGGTCATAGCCCATGGTCACATGTTATTGGGGGTGAAAGAAAAAGGTCCAGTGCCCAAAATTTCTTTTTTTTTAAGGAAGAAAAGGGTCTTAGAAATGGAGCCTGTGGGGTTTTGATTTGTTCGAACCTAAACCTAAAGAATTAATAAGGCCAGTGAAACTTTTGATAGTTTCCATTGAGGGTCCAAGATCCAATTTGGCTCTGAAAAAGGAGAACAACTGTGTAAAAATTACATCACAGAAAAAAAAAAAAAAATTGTCCATAACTTTCTACTGAGGACTCATAATTGAGCAAGGACGCAGTCAATGGAAAGGTCTTGGAAAGAGGATTCCATATATTCAACCATAATTGAGGATTGAGCATATTATATAATAGGAATTCAGAAATAATATTGTTGGTGACCATAAAAGGAAAATTGTGCTTTATTACCAAAATGGTATATTGTTGTTCTAGCTAACATAATTTGTTGTATGCCTGTTTTCGGATGTAGTGATTACATTTAAAAAAAATGTGCTAGAGATGTCTATAGATAGAAGAAAGAAGGACACAGAAAGTTCTTCATGTTACATCTGAGATCTTTAATAAGTTATTAGATCATATGTTGGGTTCAATAAGCACCTTGGAAAACCCTAATGAAATTCTTGTTTGGGGAAGACATTCCAGGTGACAATTCTTTCTCATCAAATGTGAATGATAGATGGAGAAATCCATTTGAAATACATGATAATGCATGAACCATAGGTTCATATGGAGATGAAAATCATGGGAATAAGTAAGGTTTTATGGAATATGAAAGAGTTTGGACGTGATATCAAGAAGGAACATAGGAACTTGAGGACATAATGTTACGTCAAGAATATTACACAAGAGGATGGAAGGTCTGCACTGAATAATGTTAAGATAAATAAGTACATACTGGGAATACCTAATCTATATAGATCGATATATTAGGATGTTATTTTTCTGATAAATAAATACAGAGTGTATACATGGAGTGAGTGACAACATCTCCAAATATCAATCCTACAGTTTGGAGATAACAACCCCATTATTGCTATCAAAGTGCACAGTGGAAAGAATGATATGAATGGCATCATTATGACATGATAAAATTTGATTATGCATGTCATATTGAAACCAGATGGGTCAATACAGAAGAAAGTGATAATTCTTCAAGAAAATCCAAGTGTTGATATAATTAGTCAAGAAAAGGCTAAATCAATTACTTCAAGAAAGAAATTGGTGTTAAATATCCAAGGTTACTCAGAGAACATGATTGGAAATATAATTGGGTCATGTAGGAGTTGGATCAGATGGGTACAAGTAATAGGGGAATGCTGGAAATTAATACCAGCATAACATGTGGTTGCAAGTATGCAAAGTAGACAAGGAAAGATTCATGGATGGAATCAAGTCCTTGAACATCCTAAGATAATGGAAGAAGATATCATGAGGTAGATATCAAGCTAATAGGAATACATGAAAGCACTCCAGGAGGGAAAAAAATAATATAAGAGGATTGATGATGCATTCCAAAGGTGTTGAAATTATTTCCACACTAGCATGGACATATCAAGTCGAGAATCACTTAAAAGTGAAATGAATTTATAAAGAGAAATCAATAAGGAACAATGAAGAAGAAAATGGTTCTACGCATGGTTTTGAATGAAAAAAGAGATGGTGCCTGACAAGAATCCATCTGAAGTGGCATAGAGCCATGAGTGAAATTTAGAGGGGGTGGAAGTATCACTTGAAATTACAATGGTAAATTAAAAGAAATATTTAGTACTTTTAATTAATTCTATGCAACTAGCAAAGGAGGCATATGTGCATCCTTACAGTATGCTAGAGAGTGGCTATGCAAGTCAAGTTTGATGCTAGTTGGAAAAGAGAAGAGAAGGGTAGAAAAAAACTCAAATACTAAAGTATTTAGCCAGGAAGGGGATGGAGTAGTTCCTTCCAAAAGGTAACTCGATGTTGAAGACCCAAAGTCTATAAGACAACATGTTTCATATTGTAATTTGTCCAAGTATGAGTTAGATTAGTTGGATTCAGAAAATAAATGAATGATGAAGGTTAATATCAATGTTAGTATTTGGATGGAAATGAAAAGGTAGCCGAGAGTGATTAGGATAGAATGTGCTCAGGGAATAAATAAGTATGTAAAGTGATTACAGTGAGAGCACAAGAAGATTCAAGAATTCAGGAAGAATTGAAGACTTCTGGGATCAAAAAATAAAATTTATATAGGAAGAAAGAGGTTGATGTAATTACTGTAGCAACAATTATGTTATGGCTTGTTGGAAAACCATAAACAGAAAGGGATAATTCTTGCATGTTTGCAAGTGTTGTTGATGATGTTGTTGTATATGGAAAGAAGCAATAGAAAAATGGAATGTTTATTATAACATTGATAAAGAGGCATGAGAGCTTATACTGTCATCAACTAATCAGGTAACATCAAATTTATTGAATGGAAACCAGGCAAGTAAATATTTGTTTGGAAATTATGTTGCATAATTGTCGAAGGGGAATTTATGTGAGAATTTCAGCAAATAGAATTTTATAATACATAATATGATATTATTTAAATGAATTAACATGAATAAGATACCACTAGGTGTGGTAAAGGATAGAGGCATGTTATAGTTATCAAAGGTTTTTAGCTTTTGAATGTACACACTGACATAGTAGAATGTCCTGTTAATTTGGTTATGGGGTAATAACCAAAGAAATAAAATATAATAACTTGTTATAGGAATGGATGCTAGGAAAGGTAGTCACGTATGAGTCCAAGACATGGTTGGATATGGAAAAGTATGCATATAGAAAGGTTATGTACCACACAAATACCCCATGAGATTCCTAAATTTAAATAAAACTTGGACTACAACCTTTTTTCTAACACTAATACCCACCACATAATTATATTATTGGTGTAGTGTTTGGGTCGAAAAGAAAGGAATCCAAATATTTGAGAAGACAATGGGAAGTGTATGGAGAATCTGTCAAGACATTGTCTAGATTTCCAATTTATGGATGGTGAGATACATGACTTAGATAAAGATCATTCTGAAAATCAATGCAAAGGTGCTTCAAATAGATATGCATTGAGAATTGCACTCATGCCTAGTAAGTGGTAGAGTTGCACTCATACATGATAGAATTGTATACTTAAATGCATTTGTTGAATGAATTTTGTGAGTGCATGCATATATATTATTGCATGGAAATAATTATACTAATGGATGAAATGTTCCTAACTCATAGAGTTGAGAACATTTCAGGAGCTATTAGATATTGCAATAGGAAAGTTGCAAGTCAAGTAGTCACATGAGCATTAACTATAGGAAATTTTATGGTCAGAAAAAAAAGTAATGAAGTTACTGATATTAATTATGAATAGGCGTATGCATAAAATGATAATTCATTCTATCTAATAAATTGTTTTGTAGTTGTGATTGAATTGTTAGTTATAGAAAATTCTAAAAACATTTCATAAGGTTTTTGTACATATTTCAAGGAGAGTATGATGTACAGGAAATAGTGACAATTTGTTGGATGAATTCAAGATAGGTGCATTGCAAGAAAAATGGTATTCAACATGGTGCTTGCTAAAAACCAGAAGGAAGATGACATCCTATTATTGCAACAACAATGAAAAATTATGAAATAGAATTTCATATTTTGGACAAAATTTGAATTACTTATGAAATAAGTTTGAGTTCTAAATTAATTTGTTTATGGTGTTTCATGATAACTGCATGTGTGTGATGCAAATGAGATAATATTGATTAAAGTTGGAATTATGGGAAATAACAACTATTGTTGAGGACACTAAAACCCTATAATTGTAGAGCCTTGGTGGGTTTCTGGTAGTGGGTTAGCGGTATCCTTGTGTGTGAAAGCCTTGGCAAGATGGATCATTTAAGGATTATGTAGCAGTGAAGGGATGCTTGATACTAGAAGGGTGAGTGAAATAAGGACGAGGCAAATCAAGGATGTTTATGGCATGGTAGCTGCCACAAGGAGGGTGTGTCAATTGGAATAATGAGATGAATTATTTCCAGAAGAAACTCTATGGAATAAAGCAATGGAATTCCAACTGCAATATGGACACCAAAATTGGTGTTGGAAAGTAGAGCACCATATGGATAACAAGCTTCCAATAGCTAAATCTTGGAGCATTTTGAAGAATTTTAATTGTACATGTATAAACAAGTTGCATTGAGGACAATGAAAAAATAAGGGGAGGGGATTGTAATATCCCAAGACCGAACCCCAATTGTAATTGGGAATGTATATATGTTTTGTAGGCTATTGAGCCAAGTGATTATAAGCTAGGAGACTTATGTGATGATTAGGCCGAACAACCTAGATGCTAAAGGCCAATGAGCCTATTTTTGTATATGTAAATACTCATATCAATAATATAAATACATCACTTCGTGTAGACCGACCATGATAAAAGAGAATGGAGGACTAAGCTCCACTAGGTAGGGAAAGGGAAGGGGCTAAGAGGAAAGGAAAAAGGGATAAGCTTGAGGGCTTATCTCTAAGGGAATATTATAATGTATTTCATAAAAGACTAAGATTTTTGAAATGAATCATGTTATCCTAAGTTCCTTTGGGAAAAGGAATGAACTCCAAGTGGAGAGGAATGAGCTCCAAGAAATCCATGTGTCAATCTTCGTGCTTATAGTTATATGTGGGGAAATCGGTTCGTTTTGGTGGGGGTTCTCTTCCATTCTGTCCAAGCTTCCCATGCACTCACGCATGCACACAAAGAGTAATTACCTCCATTGTTGACCTTTGATCATGGACACACCTCTGAAACCTGCAGACATTTTGAGATATCTCATACTTTTCCTATGAATAACAATGCACTGTACTTTTCCTGAACCCGTATTGTGACTTAATGGTTGGTTGTTGCTTCCAACACAATTCCTTGGATGAGCATGGATTGCTGCCATATTCTGTGTCCTTACATGTTTTCGGTTGCTACCTTCACCTGAGCATGTTGTTGTTTGAATAGGAGCGGACGTGAAGAGGTAAGTTGTTAGGCTCGTGGATTGAATAAGTAGGATGTTAGGGTTGTGAGAAACTATCTCCATGTGAGAGAGTTTGTTGGGAAAGGAGAAGAAATTTGTTAGACCTGTGATAAAGTCTCTCTAGTTGAAAGAGGTTGATGGGGAAGTGATTTTCCTGGAGGGAGCTCGACTACACCTATAATGCTCTGAGAATTCCTGTCTGACCTGTTGTTGAAGCCCTAGAAGGGAAGTGGGGTAGACAAAGGACTGTTTAGCAGAGACGAGGCACACTTCCTAGGGTGGGACAATCATGTGGGTAATGAGAGGTTGTAGGATGTTAGTGTGGGTTTTCTCCTTATACGAAAATCCTTCATGCTGACTTTGCAACTTCCTGTTGTCTCAGCCTAGCCTAGGAATCCCTTTACCCAGGTGGAGTTTAGTCCCAGCTTGGGGATAACACACTACTGAGAGTGATGAGGAGTGTGGTATAAGGATGGGAGGTTTGTGGAAGGTCTACACGCAGTTGGTGGTGTTATATAAAAATATAAGTATCAATTATGTGTTCATTGTATGTTGTATATTTGTACATGTTTGATATTTATGAGCTTTTCATGTATATGTTGTATGTATAGGCTTAATGTTATTTCCACATTAATCTGTGTATTAGCATAATGTATTTGTCTATTAAGTTTTATATGTATGATGTTTTACAAGAGTTCTGTGGCACATATTTCAGCAGGTCTATGTTTGGGTATGCTACAAAATTAGTATCAGAACTTAGAATGAGTGGTTCTATGGAGTATCATGGACCGACCTGGGTGTTTGGGGGTGTTACAAAAACCAATTGTCCAACAACCTCCCCCTTTGGCATTGATGGAAACACTCAAAATCCACATGTGACCAATTCTCCTTTGATGTTTCTCTCCTCATGTTTCTCGCCCCCTTCAACATCAATGAAAAAGGGTATATCCCATTGGGGTTGCTCCCCCTATATTTATGCTTCTAATATTTTTCTTCTGATCTTTATCTATCTCTCCCTTTGATATCATGGGAAAAAGGGCAACTCCCTCTGTTGGTATACCTTATCTGAAAAATATCTCTCTGACTTCATGATCTCCCCTTATCTTCATGCTTCCGATCTCTTTCTTCAATGGTTTCTCTTTCTTGATTTTTATTGAAGATGTCATGTAGATCAACGTGGGATTTATTGTATATGTTTTGTTTCCTCTCTTATGGTGTTCTTTGTCCATCAATGCTTCCTCTTGTAATTCACTAACATATATAAAAATAATTCAAAGTTACTTGACTTTGAGTCTTCATGGATTGTCAAGTTCACATCAATGACTATACCTTCTTTTAATGATATAGTTTATGTTGTTCCTTTTACTACTTACCTTCCTAATTCCACTTGTCCACTTATTCCACTAATTCCACTGATTCCAATCGTTACTATGATTTCATCCACTTTCATGTATCTATTTATACATGTCAAATATCTCATTAATCCATCTATTTCCATATGTCACAAACTTCCCATGAATCTGCTACTCAACTTAACCCATCTGTTGATTACAACATATTCCACCTTCTCAAGCTGTCTTCTCAATTTTTCAAATCAGACTGTAGATGTCCGCAACAATCTGTATCAAATATGTCCCTATATGAAAAAAATTCCTAGAATCCTCTATACAATGAATCTCTGCCACTCTGAAACTGCATATACAAAAACTTCAGATACTTCAGATTTCTCGAAGGATAATTCTTCGATATGTAGATCTAATGCTTAGACTCCCCCTCTTCAATATTCATATTTATTGGGAGTCTCCAAGTCGGATGGTTCAAACAAATACGTACTATTATGCATAGTAATCTTCCTCTTCGTATACAGATTCATCATCATCCTCTTTCTAAATTCAAACCTCTTCCTCTTTTCATGTGGATTCATCATAATCTTGCACTACTGCAAATCGTGTCAGTACGATCTCTGGGACCTGGTCTTCATTCTTCTATTCTTTTTTTTTTCATTTCTTCTCCAAACCTTCCTATATCTGGCATCTTCATTTTTTCTTGTATATTTTTCTTGACCTCTTACTATTTCCAACCCTGAGAGTATAACTTCTATGTGTCCTTCTTCAACTATTCATCCTTTACCTATTTTTGTTTTATTTTCCAAACCTTCTTATATATGATATCAATTTTAACTTTCATAGAAGTATCCATAATGGTTCTACAATCATGAGATATATGTCCATGGTTATGGAATATGTAACATTCAATATTATATGGATGCATATATTCATTTGTTTCTTGACCATTTCTTTCATAAGTTAAGCAATATGTTGTTTTATGTCCAAAGTTAGTACAAATAAAAAAATGACCATAAAACAAAATTTCATACCTAGGAGCGAATGATCTTCTTTGTGATTTAGTCCTTCTTAATTCATGCCTTGGATGATCAAAATATTCTCTTTTGTTGTTTCCTTCGCAATGATTGAAGCTTCTTTGATACGTGAAAGTGGAGGGGCTTCTTTGATATACGTCTCTTCTGTAATATTCTTCTTGATTTTTCTTCATTTCTAGAATATTCTTCTTTGAGGGCTCATATTGTTGCTTCTTAGTAGGGCCTTTGATGACTTCTACATAACTCTTAGTCTTCTCTTTATTCCTTCTTTCTATAAACCTTTAACATTTCTTTTCAACTTTCTTTACTGATGATGCGGATCTTTCTCTCTCTTTAGTGTTCTTGAAAACTTTAATTCTTAATGTAAAAACTTCTTCTTCAATATTCTCACATTTGTATTATTTCTTCATTGTCTGGATCTTCATGAATTCTTCCTTTCTCTTTTCTTCTTCAAGTTGGGTCTTCAAAGAGAAAATTTCTTCTTTAATTATTCTTTCGTATTGATTGAATTCTACTTCAAGTTTATTTGAGTCCTCGGATCTTTCTTTGATATGGCTAGTCAAAATAATTTATCTCTTCTCTGCTTCCTTTTTTTGTGCTACTATTTTTTCTTCCAAAAATTACTTTTCTTCCAATGAACTTTTGCATGCTTCATCAATCCTTCTAGATTCTTCTAATTGGACTTTTAGGTTTGTAGTCATATGTCATACTTCTTCAGAGCTAGGATTTTGAGACTCCCTTTTTATCTTGATCAATTATTCCTCGAATGACTTATTTTTCTCTTTTTCTTTAACCAGTTTTTATAAAGCATTGGTTAGGTGTATCTCATAATATTCTTCTTATAAACATGTCTGAACTAATGAGATTATTTTTTCCCATACTAACTCAGCATCTTCTTCATCTTCTTTATTCTGATTGGCATTTTCTGGATCTACGATAGAATGCGATTTATCGGCTATAGTCTTCGGTTTCTTTGAACCAGCATATCTTGTAACAGTTGAGTGCCAAATATCATATCCCTATGCCTGTAAGAATACTTCCATTATTTTCTCCACATCTCATA
The DNA here is from genome assembly GCA_000966675.3 of Picea glauca. Lineage (NCBI taxonomy): Eukaryota > Viridiplantae > Streptophyta > Pinopsida > Pinales > Pinaceae > Picea > Picea glauca. The sequence continues at coordinate 169,483 of JZKD02S0552337.1, forward strand.
CTTCATACCAATCTGACCATCAAACTGTGGTATTCCATTCCTATAAAAACTATTTCTCTCCATGATCTACCTTCTAGTGGTTAAATTTTTTTCTTGAAGGACATGCTCTGAGACCAATTGTTGGAATACAGAGAGGGGGAGGTGAATCAATATGAACACTTTTTACCACTTTCAATCACAATATATAATATTCAACTTTATCAACAACATATCATTTATGATGACATTCAATATATCATGAGCATATAACCAAAATCAGTACCATTCAACAATATAACATCATATACACAATACACCATAATTTACTTGGAAACCAAAATGGGAGAAAACCACAAAATGATCTCTAATATATATATCAATAATACATTCATAGGAAGCACCAACTTCAAAATTTTCCAGCACCAATTGGAAGCACCAACTTCAAAATTCTCCAGCACCAATTGGAAGGAGGCAACAACCCCCTCATTTACAGGCACCAACCTGAAGGAAGCACCAGCTCCCTGAGCTAGCTGGAACCAATAGGAAGGAGGATATGATCCACTGATTTAAAGGAACAAACCTGAAGGAAGGACCAACTCCCTTAATTATATAGCACCAATGGGAAGGAGGATACAACCCCCTTTCATTTCCCCATTCCGTTGCCCTAAATGTAGACTCACTGTCACTACCACTGATCAAACGATAAATTTCATTGTCTTTGATACATCAACCCACTTGTCACTGTCAATGTCACATCAACCTATGACCACCATTGCCACATCAACCAACCTATCACTGATGATCAACCAATCATCCAACTTGTCATTGTCCCTATCACTTTCATTGTCACCGTCTTTGTCACTAATATACCATCATCAACCAACTGTAACCATATCCACTCATATGGATACCAAAACCATCACCATACCATGTACATCAACCATGTACTAAAACATGTACCATACCATGTATATCAACCATGTACAAGTGCCATGTACATCAACCATGTACCTCAACCTGTACCATACAATGTGCATAAACCATGTAGATCAACTTGTACCATACCATGCATCAACCATATACCATATCATGTACCACTTTGAAGACTTCTCCAAATAGACCAATCACATCTGTTGATATCAGTGAAAACTACTACTTGTTGACATCAATGAAAATCAACTATCCAAAAACATAAATGACAACCAATTGTCCAACATTGCCTTCATCTTAACTATCTCCATTTGTGAAAATTTATATTCTTATATTATTGATCCGTTTCCATCCCTTTTTCAATGTCCTAGTTATACTTTATATCCCTTTATATCAAGTCTAGGAGGAAATAATGACCTTCACATTATTACTTGATTTCATCTTAGGAATAGATATTGTGACCACCATCTCTTTTTGGAAAGAGTACCAACCACCTAGTGTATATATCCCTAATATTCATAATCCAAAAAGAGAAATCAATGTTCATAGGCCTATTCTAGGGGCACCCTCCAATTGAGAAAATCCCCAATACAATGTCAGTACTTCACAAAGTGTTACGTAGTCTTATACCTCTATAAATAATTTCTCACTAACAACCCCTAGCTTCTTGATTCCCATAATTAGCGAGTTCCAAACACCTAGTGGGTCTTATTTAATAAAGCTATCAATTTTTCATTGAATAACTATCCACTAACTATCTAATAAGATTTATGCAAATAAAATGGTCTCATACATTAACTGACTAATTCCTAAGTACCCTAAAGTAAGGAAGGTTATGGTAGGGCCTTATCATTCTCTCCCTCTTAAAAAATATAAATATCCTTAAGTCTATAGGTGCATAAAATATTGTAAAATAGCTATTGGTTCACAAGTGTTGTCTTCAACTTGCATATCCTTCCAGTGTATTAGGACTTCCCAAATAGTTCACTATCATAGTCGACACTTTGTTGCATCCAATATTGTCTCCAACTATAACCAAATCAAATATTATTCATGAATTTCAAGAAGGTTTTCCTAAACTTTCCAATTCAACCCCATGACCTTCTTCACTAGAAAAATGAAAGACTACATTGATCTTGGAGTGGGTGGGAAGAGACACTTTATAGGGAACTTATCCAATGTGTTCTAGGATATGATATGGTCTATAAAAAATTGGCATTAGATTCTATTGGACTTTTTATTTGACAAAGTTATGTTTGTATGGATAGAGATAAAGAAACACTTAATCCCATTATTCAAAATAATACTCAATACAATGCTAACCTATCTATTGCTTCATTCAATTTTGAGCCATATTTTTTTTTCTTAAGTGTATTGAGAAAGGAAACTTTGGGTTTAAGTGTGTCATCCATTTTCTAAACCTTTGATATGTTTGGTAAATAAAAATCCATTTAGGGAGGTTTTTGTCCATATATAGATTCATATGGACATTTTGAGAACACCGTGATAAGCGATATCATACCACCATTCAACAAGGGGCAAAGAGTAAGAACATAAATGTTGTTAGTCTAATGGAAAATATCACAAATATTTTTCTAGGAACTTGAAGACCACCTTTGTCAGACCATATTTTGGTGTATTATAATCCATTATCATTTTCAAGTGTGTTCCTTTAAGTTTAAACAACTCCTAACGGAATTTACTAGTAAAACTGGGATCACAATCTATCATAAGGGAATCATGCATGCCATGTAATATAAAGATCCAGTTCATGAAGACTCAAGAAAATGTTCATGGTGTAAGTAGGTGTTGTAAGGAACAAAAGTGTGCAGATTTACAAATATGGTCAACTACCATATTGATGATAGATTTGATTTTATCTTTAGGAGGCCTACTATAAAATACATGGAAAGCTCAACCTATATAGTGGCAGGGTTTGGTCACGGGGGATTCACCTTGTTGACCAATATATTATCTAATTAATTCATAAAGGGGGGTTTACAATTGTGTAACATAAATTCAATGTATTGTATGTATTGTGGGANNNGGGTTGTGGGGTATTGGTGGGTATAAAAAGGGATATCTAGTAAAAATAGGGGATAATTTTTAGTGGAAATATGTATTGGGATGGAGGTAAAACAAAATGATTTTGGGAGTTATTTATCAATATCTAGTGAAAATATGGGTATCATTTAATATCCCACAAATGCACACATTATGTCACAAGCTCACTAACTGAACACCCCATGGGATTGGTAGAATCTACATTGACTCAAGGGTATTCATTGTTTCACCCTTTTTATTTGGCATATGTCACATGTATCTATAAAGTATGGATTCCCTTTTTCATTCCTTCCCAAAATAAAGAGTTCTTAGATCATTTCTATGTTTTCCAAAAATCAGAGTGACCTATAGTAAGAGATGAATGCAGTTCCACTAACACCTAATATTTTAAAGCATAATTATGTACCAAATAAATGCTCTTTTAAAAACAAGGTGTTCTATTGCCAAGTATAGTTGGTAGGGGTTGCGGTCTTCTATGATTTGTTGTATGAGTTGATCCACTATGTCATTAGCCAACCATTCTAGCCTCTTCAAGCCAATAAATTATTGAGAAAGATAAGAAAAAGAGGAACCCTTACTCATATTTCTTAGACAAAGCATTGGCAACCAAATTATCTTTACCCTTATTGTATATTATGGTATAATCATAAACTAACATCTTATTCACCCACTTATGTTTCTTTGGTAATTTCAACCATGGTTCCAAAAAGTACTCCAAGTTATGATGGTCCATCATGATCTTGAAGAAACTTCTAATGAGATATGGGCACCATGTACTGGTAACATGTATGACCACCATGTACTTATAATAGGTGAAATTTCCCATTTTTCAATCACAAAATTATTTATTGTTAAATTCCAATGGGTTCCCCTCTTGCATAAACACTACCCCATACCTCTTTTGAAGGAATCACAATCTATGATGAATGTTGTAGTGAAATTAAGAACTGCTAAGACTGGAGTAGCATACATGGCTTCCTTTAAAGCATGAAAGTCCTACTATACTACATCATTACAGACAAAATGAATTAATCTTTAGTAGGGTGTTTAATAAGGATATTGTTTAGCCACAATTTTTCACAAACTTCTTGTAGTAGCTAGTAAGTCTTGTGGAACCAAGTAATCATTTTAGAGTCTTAGGGAACAATCAATATTTCATAGGCTCAATTTTCTTGGGATTGGACCTCAAACCGCTATCCTACTAAATGTGTGATCCAAGTATTCACTTCAATAGAGCCAAAAGTGCATTTGGAACATTTAGAGAAGAATTGGATATTGTGGAGTTTCTCTAGGGATTTATTACCATGCTTTAGATGTGCCTCCCAAGTATTTCTATAAATCAAGATGTCATCAAATAAGACAAGAAAAAAGTTTCACAGGAAGGAGTGAAAAAGATCATTAATCGAGTTCTAAAATGTGGATGGGGTACTGCAAAGATGAAAAGGAATATCCATAGTTGGTGCAACACATGAACATAATAAAGGGTTACTTTATTAACTTGATGATGAATACAATTATGTGTGTTGTAATTGTCAATTAATACAACCACCTTTATATGATTGATGTAACCAACAAACTTTAGGGTCATTGGAGTTGAAATTTTTGATAAGGCACGGGGGTGAATTTGGGGTTCCTCATAAGATTAAGGAGGCTCCTTGGTAATTTATTTAGTAGAAGGAAATGGACTTTACTAGATCTATAACTCACATAACTTCTTCTAATTTTTCCTTCTATGTGATGCGTTGCACCATATTAGTGATAAATAATTTAAGTTTCTTATATCTATGTGATTTGACCAAATATTCATCACAATGATAGAAAATTTCGAGAATTTAACCTTTGATTTCTTATGTAGAGGTTCACTTTTGGAACCTTAAGGGATGTTTTTTTATGGAGTGGTCATAGGTATAGAGGAGGGACATGGGGAAGGAAACAAATTTGGTCATTCGGTAGGTGCAATTACCACCCCTTGTTTTTCTCTACCCCACTAACATGAATCCAACAAAGTAGTTTGGTGATCCATCGTGACTTATACTCCAATCTCCTCCTTTGAGCCATTGATACATCATTCTTTAAAAAAAATCAATCATGCCCTCTATAACAATTTCAACTATAGTTACTTTGTCTAACTTGGTAAGTTACCCAAAAAAGGAGTATCTATTTCAATGTGAGTATAGATGGCCTTCACATACTAGCTCTAATGAATGTACCCATCATATGATGTCTTATGATATTTCATCAATTTCCAATGATATCAATCCAAGTATAAGACACCCACCCAAAGTTTTACTAGGTCATCATTAAACATTGAAGGGAGAAGTAATGTTCTATTTTGGTAATCCATCCTATTAGTTAGGTACCATCAAACTTGTTCATATTTACTATAGGATTTTTTTTTTATGTATGGTATTCATATCCAATAAGGGAGATATTGTGTGATTCTTTTCTCCATTGGAAGATTCACCATTTTCCTACTCTACCGATAAATATTTATTATATCATAGTAGGATTGCAACTACAAGCCTACATATTTCATCTTCCATGTTGTCCATATTATCGACCTTTCATAAAAGTTACCTAGGTTTCCAATTGGGTGGTCATATTATCCATGGTCATGTTTCTAGTGGTCATAATGGGATCCTTGGGTCCACTAGAAAGGTTACCAAAGAGTTAAATCATTTTAATTAGTGTCTGATAGGGAGCCTTTCGAGACAGGTCTCCCATAATTATATGGGAGGCCCCACTAGAAAGGTTATTGGAGAGGTATACTAATGCAATAAATATTTTGTAAGGAATCCTTATCTTTTTACTCCAGTAAGAGTATTACTCCTATTTGAGTATTATTTTATTAATAGAATTTCAAAATTCTTGATATTCTAGGAGATGTTTTTCCATTGCATGTTGTAGGAATGCTAGGGTTTGCAAGGCCCTAAGGGAAAATTAGTATTAATCACTATATCTCTCTAATATACCCAAGTGTTTCCAAAAATAATACTAAGTAGGGTATTTCATGGTGCTAAATAACAAGGATAGATTGTACACTTAATCCATAGTACTTGATTCCCTAGTATGTAGAGTGATCTCTCCAAGTATTATTCTAAGTCACTTACAATAGAAAAAGTTTAGTCAATTTATTTATGTACGGAGGGTAAGTGTACCTAGGGTACTTTTGATACACTTGAAGGTATGTGGAGGATTGAATTTATATGTAGATACTAGATAATGTGTTAATAGCCAAAAGTACCCATAAAGTTTTACAAGGAAGGTTTCCCAACCAGGTGACTCCACTTGTATTTCTTGTGTGTATGCTTCTCATCCAATTTTTTACCTATTGAATGAAATGTATTTTTTTTTAAAGATGTTGGAACATGTCTCTAGGAAAATAAAAATTCTAAAATTTGTGCACACAATGGCATGAAAGAGATATGATACTACTTGTAGTGTATTGAATCAATATAATAGTAAATTATGAGCAATATCTAATAAGTTGCAGAAAACTGAAATAGGAGAAACAATGATATTAAACCTATAATATAAACCCGTGTATTGATATAATCAAAATATTTTTCCAAACATTACATAGGGTTTTACCTTTATAAAGAGTTTCTCACTACCAAACCCCAACTCCTTGTGTTCCAAACATTAATAAGTACCCACCACCTAATGTGTGTTATTAAAAAAAATGACCATTTTACATTTAGTAAGTATGCATTAACTACCTAATGGACCTTATCAAAAGAACATGACCATATACATCATTGACTAATTCTCCTAAATACCCTGAAATAAGGAGTTTAGGTTAGAGCACCCATACTATAAGTATTAGTAATATTCAAACTAATGAAGTCTTTGACAAGTAGCTCAAAGTTCTCTCAGATCATTTTGAAAATTACGAACATAACATTCATTAATATCATAGAATGAAGACTTTCATAATTATATAGTCTGAGTGGGCCTAATGGTTAAGAGCATGCTTTTCCTCCTAATAGGTGACAAGTTCAAATCCAAAAGTAGGTAGGGTATGTATACTTTCTTTTCCCTTAAATGTATTTATTGTCATTTGTATTAACTTTAATTTAACATTTAAAGTAACTTAATTGTTATACTATTTTGACTCATTTCACCAAGTCCCTCTACTCTCAATTAATTTCTTATTCTTATTCTTACTATTTTATTTTAAAATTCATTTCTAGGGATTTCTTTTCCCTTCAATTTATTTTTTCTATCCCCCACTTGAATTTTTTTTACCATTCAAACCTACTTAAAAAAAAATTAGAATGTCCACTAGAAACCTTGGTAACCTCTCAAAATTTTAACATAAGTTTAAATCCAACTTCTATTATGATAAACTATGAATATTTACATCTTAAAAAATAAATTGACCTTAAAATTAGATTATTGTTATTATTATATAAACAATAATTTGACTTATCAAAATTATTATTTCAACATTAAAAGTTTGAAGAACAAAATGCATATTGCAGGATTTGTACTCATAACGTTCATAATGGAACTCGTTTAACACAAAATGCCTTTAAATTTTTATTTTTTTTATATAAATGAGAGAAATCATGAATATTTTCTCATTTTAGGTTTACCTAACCTTCATAGCACGCCCTTCATATCTAAGTTTTTCTTTCTAAAGATGAAACATAGTAAGTTAAATATTGGATAAACTAGTTTATTTTGCATTTAATTTTTTTTTCCACAAATCCTTTAAGAATTTTGTTTAAAGTTAAAATTTCACTTGATTAATGAAAATTTAATTATAAAACTTTGATTTTATGAAATTGGATTCATTTTAAGTCAACTCAAATTGTAAAAAAATAAAAAATTTAATTTAATTAATAAGAATTTTAATTATAAAAATCTAGTTTTATAAGTTTCCATTTATTTTAAATGGTTGACCTGGCATTAGCTTGTGCGTTGACCAAAAATATTTTGCTATTGTCTATTGTTGGAACAAGGGAAGTGAAAATATCGATTTTTATATAGTAAAAAGTATCATGTTTGTCAAGATCTAATTGGACAACGTATTCAAGGTCTTATTGTCGCCTTCGCTATTCCCAATGTAAAACATGTTTGCATTTCCAAAGTATTTGGTAGTATATGGTATTTTTGAATTATAATTTTTTTTATGCATTTGTGGAATGTGGATTAATGTTGGGTTGAATACATATCCACGATATCGCTATGTCTGATTTTTGATTTATTGTTGCGTTCTTCGAGAGAACAGTCCTGCCACACTGCATATTTTCTTAAATGCTTGCACAGGCCTACGCCCTTTGATGGTCCTTACTGTCTTAACTGTTTACCTAAGATCTTTTCTAGTCTTAAATGTTTATTGTACAGATGCCTTGCAATACAGTTTTGTTCATGCCCGACATCCCTGCTCTTGTGCTCCATCTGTGTTTGATGTTTCATTCCATGATTTTGGTTCTTGTTTGATTCAACTTTGCAAAGTTGAGGTCCTGCACTTGCAGTTTGAGCTCTTTGTGGTTGTTCACTGGTTTGTTGTTCTTCAACTTTGCAAGTTGTTGGACCTGTTATTGCGGTTTGCATTCTTTTTGGTGCTGAGGTCTTCTCATTCTTTGTTGACGGGTAAGTTTCCCTGTTCTTGGTGATTTTCAATATTCTGTTCCAGACCATTTTTGTCTGTTCTCTTAGTTTTTGTTCCTGGAAACAATGCGCCTTCATATGGCGGATGTCGTGTCCATAGTTTTTTTGAAAATTGCTATGCAGAGGGCTTTACGAAAAGTAGTTGGGAGCTATCATAAGAGGGAACCATCGTGCAGGGTGTGGATACAGTGTATGCTTCTACTCTGTGGGCCGAAAAACTGCGTCTGACTATTTTCTTTCTACTGAGTTAAGTTATGGTTTTATTTTTTTGCGGAATTTCTTCTATTTGGTTTAGTTTCTAGTGTCGGTCTATTTTCTTCTCATCTGCTATGGGAACTAGGGGGGATTCAAGCTGAGAAGAAGAAGGTTTAAAGATACATATGGGGATTGATGCGCTATTTTTCTTTTCTTTTTTATTTTGCTAGTTTTTGTTTTTCTCTTGTGCTTTTCTCTGTTTTGATAGAAACTGAAAGTATCTAGCGAACGGCTTCAAAATGACAGTTGAAAATATGAAAGAGGTAATAGATGTTGAGTCGTATGAAAAAGATACATAGTCTTATTGTACATGACAACATTGACATGGTTTTGCATAGGAATGGACTTTTTAGATTGGATGCATTCTCGTATACTATTGGGGATTGTCTTTTCGATACATTCCAGGTTCTATTTCATTTCCGGTATTCGTCGACCGAGCTGCACAATGGATTGATAGATTATTTCTTGGCCTATTTTAAAAATGGCGATCCTGAGGCTTTGTAGTCCTATGAATACAAACTGAAATCTGATTTTCTTCGGCAGTTGCATGGAATATATGATGTGGCTACATATTTTTCAAAGATGTGGTTGTCTTCATCTGCAGTTCTGCTTGCACATTAGAGGGGACTTTAGGGAGATACATTTTGTATTCAGTGGTTGTCTAACTGGCTTAATATATCAGTTGGCATATGGTCATTGACAAGAAAAACAAGATATCTACTATTCAACAAAACTGCATCTGACAATCCAAATTGCATCTTGTTCCATGATGCTGATGCCCTTAGTGGCCATTATGAACCATTGTTGTACAAAAAAATGTCCATATGAAATATAGAAGGTCCTCGTATCTACTTGTCCGTTATTTACAAAGACCTTCAATCGAAATGGAAATAGATTTTGGATGGAATAGATTTCTATGGTTTACAGCTGGCAACAAATGTTGTGTCTAGCTGTGGAGATAGTATGTTTAATGCAATTTTTTGTTTGGTAGAAGCTGAGTTCGATGTTCATTCGCTGCGTCTTTATACTATACAGTCATTCTGCAATGCGATTATAGGCGGCAACGAACATGCATTTAGGTTCTTGCATAAACACCTTTGCCCATATCTCATGGAAAATATGCCGACAGTTGGAAGTTGGCAGGAATACCTTGTGAACATGGCGCTTCCATATGAAGAAGGGAATATGGAGGGTTGCATTTTCTATTTGCAATAGTTTTCTATGGTATTCAAGGTGAAGATCCAGGTTTGGTCAGCCTCATCAGCTGGCACTGTCCATTCCTGGGTTACTAATTCAAATTATGATCGAACAATTCACATCATGTTGTTGAAAACAGATACAACAGATATCCATTATGGACCTTTGCTTGGAGATATCGATAGTTCAGGGTTGAGTGTGCATGCCACCCAAACGACATCGAATCTGTATACATGAGGAATGTTTTTTAGTGAAAATGAGAGTCCTCCCGGTTGCGATATGGGAAGATAGGGATTGAACAAAAAAAACATGTGTAGAATTCATTTCAATTGTGATGAGGCCATAGAGGGCTTAAACAAAAAATGTAGAGTAAGTTATCACAATTTGAAAAAAATTATTCGTCAAATTCCTTCAACTTCTGATAAGCAAATAGAGGCCTTGAACAAAAAATGTAAAATAGTTCTTGAGAAACTGGGTGAGAGTGAAATTAATCCCATTTTCCACCAGGTCATCCCTCCCTTGGGCAAGAAACGTAGATTAATTTACCACAACCTAAAAAAGGTCACGCGCGAGAGAAAAAAATACATTGCTACACTTCCTTTTAGAGAGAAAGTCACATATGGCAATGTAAAGAAATTTGTTTGTGCAGAACAAAACATAAACATGTGCAATTGAATATCCCAAAATGTTCATGCAACTGTGGCAGTTCGTGGTGTACATGAAAAACATGAAACAATTTCTACCCATACTTCCCTGCGAAAAACAAATGCAATACAAACCTACATGAAACAAATGAAAGACACTCCTTCCATTGCATGTGCAATTTCTGAAAAATTGAATTTTTCAAAAAACAATAAGTCTTTCATGCCTGATTTGCAAGCAGAATACCTCCGGCTAACAGCCCACAATAAACCATTTTCCAGTGAGAAAGTTTTTCTTCCATGCAAATGATCATTTGAAAATGGAAAATTGCCACAATTTGCAAGCCCTGACTGAATAAGATGTAATACACCACTAGGAGATGTAAGTGCACTTACGGAACTTGAGGAGAGACTTATCTCTTTGCGAATTGAATTTGCTCAAATTAGACCTTGGGGCTATAAGAGACCCCAGATGGGCTTAACAGGATCAATTATTAATGTGTCTGTTCAGCTAGATGTTGTGCAAAAAGCATTGCCACAGTTCAACAACATTATAATTACATTGTGGCTCTGAAAAGACGCTTGCAATTCATAAATGTGTATCAGACAGGCAAAGTGTGTGTTCATGTTGTTATGAAAGAATTAAAGGAATTATGTTCCAGGGCCGTAAACAAAGCACAAAACATTTATATAAATGCCAAATGGAACAATGTTCTCACAGAAGAACATGGAAACTCTATAGAGACTCTCGAAAATCCTAGTGATTCATGAATCGAAGACTTAAACACCTGCTAAAACATTGGTCCATGGATTCATTGATTCATAGTGCATTCGTGACTTGCAAGACAAAATTGTCGAAATCACACCTGGCGAGGGGTAACGTCCATTTGGAATATTCAAGGACAAATTCGCTGAGGAAATGAACTTTTCAACACTGTTCTATGGAGATCCACATGGTACTGATATTACAGAATGATTCAGTTATCATAAAATAGTCCGATGGGAGCTACTACATTCAAGTGGTTACTTCTCCTTTCACATAACAAATTTGTTTTTCAAAACAATGATCATAATAATAGATCAAGTTCTGTCCTGCATGTGGGTCCAAATAAGAAAAGAGAAGTTACAAGAAAGAAAGTTGTTGTCCAAGGATGTGAAGTACAAAGTAAACCTAGAAAAAATTATGAAATCTGATATTGGATACATAGATTTCAAGAAAATCCTCACCTCTCCTAATTATTTGCAACAAAACAAAAAAACAAATTTGCAATAATCTGGAAATTGGGGCTGCCAACATTTTTCATCACATTTACAAGTGCAAAGCATTGTTGGGATCCATTGGTGGCTGTCGTTTATGACCTGCATAGTAACATGAAACGTAAAAACAAAATCGATACACTGGAAAATAACAATATTGACTACCTCATAAGAAAATACCCGATGACATGTACTCGATATAGACATCGAATAAATGCTTTGAGACAATTGATATGCCACGATGAAACTTTTTTCGGAAAAATATCGGACTACTTTTTTGTGACTGAATTCCAGAATAGAGGAAATCAGCATGACCACGCTCTGTTGTGGATAGAGGGTGCACTGGTCTATGGAGATGATAACAATTCAGAGATCGAACAATTTGTGGATAAATACATAACATGCAATAGAAATCATTTGGAACCATACCTTGCGAAAGTCCATAGACATTACCATACAAGAAGTTGTAGAAAATGAAAAATCTCGCACTGCAAATACAACTTTCATGTTCTGCCAATGAGAGCTACAAGAATCATAGAGCCAGTTAGTTTAGAGGACAGTGTTGTTGTTGAGAAATCTAAATCCTTGTTCGCATTTCTAGAACAAGGAGGATTTGATGAAATGATGATCTTTGATGCCTTCTTGACACAGGTAAATCTATCAAAAGATGAGTACATCCAAGCCATACAAATAATGCTTAGGAAACCAACACTTTTCCTTAAACGAAAACTCTAGCATATTTGGAGCAATAGTTTCTCCAAGGGCATGCCAGTTATGTGGAAAGAAAATACAGATGCATAGTACGTGATGAATGCATATGCTGCAGCATCTTACTGCACCTCGTATATGACGAATATTGACAAATCTATGACATTTGCATTCAAAAAAATACACAAAGAACATGAAAGAAGTCATATTGATGCCATACAAATGATACGCACCCTTGGAAATACATTGCTTAATCTTCAACAAATTTCTGCTCAACAAGTAGTTCACATTGCCCTTTCTTTGCCCCTCACTTGTAGTTCAAGAAAATGTGTCTTCATAAACACATCTCCACTTGAAAAATGCACATTTATGCTTAAACCACTGGTTTTGCTACAACAAGAACCTGACAATTCAAAGGACTATGTCACTATATTATTTATTATTACATCCAACGTCCATCTCCTATTAGGCATATCTACTTAGCAGAATTCGTATCGCATTACAAAAAAAATGGTACACCCATATCAAAAAGAAAAAAACCCTCTGTTATACGGTTTGCCAAATACAATAAACATTGTGACTATGAAAACTATTGTAGAGAAAAATTGTTGTTGTACATTCCATTCCATGAAAACGAAGAGACATTAATACATAACTTCTCTACATGGGAGGCTGCGTATGTTGCCTTTGAGAATATAGTGCATATCAATGAAGCTATATTTACCTACAATGTTAATTCAACATGGGGCGATCTAGAAGTTGCACTTAATGACCTAGAAAACCCTGGCGATCATGATGAGACATTCATAAACCCAAAAGAAACCATAACTTCTTTCGAGTCCTATGACTTACAAGCAGATTTTCCTCGTCTTCCAGTGGTTGAAAGTGAAAAATGTATCAAACTTGGTTTTCAATTTACAAAAAATCCTTTCCTGATTGAAAATACTGAATACCATCGAATAAGACATCTATTGAATCACGAACAATAAACAATTGTAAAGAACATTGCCCTTAAAAAATGGTTGAACATGAACAGTCATGTGCACGTGTTCCTTATAGGCGGAGCAGGAACAAGCAAGACATTCACAGCTAAAGCATTGTTCCAAATGCTTATACGAATCTATGATTCAAATAATTGCTTTGATCCTATGAAACCAAATGGCCTAATAGTTGCATACATAGGAAAAGTTGCATACAATGCTGGTGGAACAACAATCCACTCTGCATTTTTAATGCCTTTTAACAAGTCACAGTTTCTTCCACATAGCAAGGAAATGTTGGATACATTATCTAAGCTTTACGAGGAACTCCAACTTGTCTTTATATATGAAGCATCTTTGATTGGCAGTCAGTTCTTGTATTCCATTGACATCTGGCTAAGAAGCATAAAACATGTGCAGACCAAATACTTTGGAAACATTGACATGATCTTCTGTGACGATCTTTACCAAGCACAACCCATCCAAGATTCTTTGATATTTTAACAACCTATTGTTAACATGGAAACAGTGACCCATGACTTCTAGAGAGACAATATTAAATGATTTGAGTTTCATACTACAATACGCTAGACAGATGAAACATTCATTGCAATTCTGAATAGAATGCACACAAACAACCTAACATATGATGACTTGACCTATATAAATTTGAGGTGGTTACGGCGTGCACCAATAGATCCAATGTTCCCTTACCTGTTTTACAAAAATAAAGATGTTTCAAAGCATAATAGCCACATGTTGTCCCTCATGCCTGGTGATGATATCATCATCAATTCAATTGAGTTGGAAGAGAACAACCATGAAAATGTCCCACATCATGAATATTCAGTCACTTTACCTTTGCACCTTGCACTAAAATTAGAAATGCTAGTTGAAATATATGCCTGTAACTATGATTCAAAGGATGTCTTGGTGAATGGTGCAGATGGAATGTTGAAAGGCTATACGAAGATAGAAAAAGTAGATGTCCTTTGGATTAAGTTCCATGAACCACATATAGGCAAATGACAAGCAATAAAGTTGTCTTATCTAAATAATTCAAACACTGCAAGCGATTGGAATCCTATTTTACGAATATCAAATCCAGTATCGACATGAGAAAATACAAGTTGATTGAAGATTCGCAAACAGTTTCTGATTAAACTTGTATGTGCACGTACAGTCCACAGATCACAGGGACTAACACTTGATAATGTTGCATTTCAGCCTGCTGGAATTCAGATACATGGACTTGTATACACATCATTGTCCCATGTCAAAAGAATAGAATCCTTGTATTTACTAAGTCCTCTGACAAAAGATAACTTCAAAGTGAAAAATAAAGTTGATATTGAGATGGAATGACTCAGTACCACCGCAAAATGGAAACTACATTATGATTACCAATCCATGCAAACAAATTCATCTATATCAATTCTCTTGTTTAACACACACAACTTAAATGTACACATGGATGATATACTGAATGACTATGATTTAATGCAATCCGATATTTTGTGCTTGCAGGAAACACACATGGCATTATGCATGCAGAACAAAAAATTCCCAAATCACAATTGCATATCAATTTACATTACACATGGGGTGATGATACTGGTGAAAAAACATGTACCAATTTTGGACCACATACATATTGAAGAAAAGAATGTTGAACTGGTGCTTTCCAACTTTTTTTCCCATGGAACATAAGTTGCAATACTAAATCTGTACACTACTCCCCATGCAACATTCTCCAACATAGTAAATGTTATTTCCAATGCATTGGAACATTTCCATCTGAAAGAATCCATTGTACTTGTAGGAGACTTCAATATTGACATGCTACAAAATACTGGTAGAACAAAAGAATTGCAAAACTACATGTGCAAATACAATCTGCTCTTTCTTCTGAACAACACAAGCCATCAACAAACCACACTTATTGACCATGTCTAGTCCAATGTGCCCATTTCTCAATACAATATGTTTGTCTTAGACACATATTGGTCTGATCATGATACAATTGGTATTGCACTTGAATTATGACATATACATCAAACTTATTGCAAACTCGTATTTCTATGTTTCGAAGCATATCTATATCCCTGATTTCTACACATAGCATTTTGGTGAGCATACAGATGGTCTTATACTCTAATTATAAAATATACATTGTGCAGAAAAAGAAAAAATAAGGCACATCCTTAAAAAAATCTATTTGTGACTCTATTCATCTTATTCAAATTTTTTATTTGTATATGTACATAGTAGTTGCCTTTTTCTTAACATCCGAGCTTATGTTCATATCCCTTTTGTTTTGTACTTTTGTTGGTAGAAACAGAAAGGAAAACTAGAAGGAGCAAAGAACTCCTACCCAGAGATGTACACAAATCAACGCAAAGGTGGATTGTTTTTCTGCCTGTGTTCCATAGTAAACAATTTTTCCTTTACTTTCTCTGAATTTGTCAAACTTGTTTGCAGGTATGTTTTTTTTTTTTTTTTGCTTCTTTTTTGCGCCGAGAAGCCACTACACTGCACGTCTGCCATCCAACAGAACTGCAATGTTGAGACATCCAGCCCATAAGTCCATTTGTCAATATATATATTTCCCAACTATAATTGCTATTTGCATGACATGGAACATTAGAGGCATAGTGTGCAGCTCGAAAGTGCACGATCGAAATAAGTGGCTAAGTATGGAATAAGGGATATGTGCATCATAAGCAATTTGTAGGGAACCGAACAATAGAGACCTGTTTCTAACCCCACCAACACGACAACGTGCGATGCATAAACTGTACATGCTCTATAAATTCTCAGCCACCCGACAAGTCCGCTTGTCAATTTGTATATCACGGAACTGTATGTGCTATTTGTAAAAAACAAAACAATAGAGGCCTATTTTTTTACCCCTCCCGTCCAATAACCCGCAACTATGGAATGAGATATCGGTACACGATCCATAAAATATCATGTCCATACTTTATAAAGGAACATATTTACTTTTGCCTCATTTCTACACACACTGATCTGGTAATCACAGACTTGGTGTTGCACATGAATTATGAAATGTGCAGTGGGAGTCGGACAAAACCCTTTGCATTGCTTAGGAAATTTTGAACCCGCCAGCTCGAGAACCCAATTTCTATATGGTGGAAATCAACCCAATGTACAGCCCACCAATATGTATTGCTTGTTTGTGGGATCCCACCAGCCCTGGAATAGAATGTTGAGCTGGTCACCTCGCAAATCCGCTTCTCAATTTATTATCATAAGATATTTGCAAGGCACCAAACAATAGAGCATCATTTTTTACCCCGCCAACACGAGAACCCACGATCACGAACCATGCACTTTCAGACTTGGCCATTCCTTCCTTGCTTTCTCTTCCCTGTGGCCATTACCTTCGCATGTGTGCATGATAAAAAATATTTTTTATATATATGTGTGTGTGTGTGTATATATGTCTTCTTTCTAAATCTTTAATGCTAACAGGTCATCGTGCAGCTACCATCTAAGCTGTCATTGATGCACGCAAGGCTCGACAATTTTTGCGAAGCATTTTCTTCTCCCTTCCCAGTTTTAATTTCAAATTCCATATAATTTCATTCACACACCGCCAGCTTGATTCCTTCACGAAACCTCCGATCTCTTCTCAGTCTTAATTTGAAATACCATGCAATGTCATTTGCACACTGCCATCTTGGTTCGTTCACGAAACCTCCTATCCTTAAATGTTCTTCGTCGTAACCCTCACCTTCGCAGTTCTAATTTTGCAATAACTACGCTTTACTTCTAACATGCAACCATACAACACGCATAGATATTGTCATTAATGAGGAGATTTTCCATTCGCATGGATCGAAGCAATGTTTGCGGGGGTTATATTGTCCCCTCCATTTCTTCATTTCAAGCAGCGTCTAGAGCCAACCAAACTTTTGATAAACTACTTCCAGCAGCTCCACGACAGTTTTGTAGAGATACAATGAACATCTTCCTCAAGATCTTCCCTTGCAGAAGAATAGAAAAAAAATTGTAGGGGAGGCGGAGCAGCCCGAAATTTACCATCAAAACATGGATCTTGACGTTGATCTGGAAAGCATATTCTACAACTTTGATCAACCCACACACACAATTCACCATGCCTACTCAATGGACATGGTTGGTATCAAAACTTTTGACGAAGATGAATCCTTCGTATTCCAGAGCGTTATTTTTGAAACCGAATAAAAAAAATTAATCATTGAAAAAAAAGATGTAAAAAATAAGAAAATAAAACATCGTTCAGAACTTGACCTTGCCAATATGCACGCATCCAAAATATCTAAACTTCATAGGGAAACCAAATATGCTCTTCATGATTCCGTTGGAGTCATTGAAGCCAAAAATGCTAGACTAAAGAACCATATTAAGGAATTAGAGGAAGATTTGTTTCCTATGTCGTTGCTTGGAAGTTACTTGGAAATATCCATGCCTGCGACTACATGCACCCCTACAAAAAATATAAAAGGGTCCTCCAACTTCCTCACATCCTGTAGAGGATATGTGGACAAAAATATCAACAAAATAATAGAATTGATTGCCAAGTCCTGGGAAACATCATAGAATATGGATTCCCTAGGGAACATGGCACATAACTTGCTCCTACTTCTCCAGACGGATTTAAAGAATGAACAAACTTTCTATGTGCACTCAATCATCCCTTTCTCCTTTTATGTCAACAACATGCCAGAGACGAGAAGAAGACAACATGATCTCTCTTCCAAAAAAAGGCTCACTCAATTAGAAGCATGCTGGAAACAGAAAGCGAAGAACTTGTACCTAATCGTGCAATCCTGTGAGTAAGAAATATCAAAGAATGAAACATTATTCACAAAGCTTACCAAAATATACTTAGCAGGAAAGACAAACAACTTCTAGGACCCCAGCTTAATCCTCAACTCACTGACATTAACCAAGCAAGATTTTGATCAACAAGTTGATAATTTGAAGGCCTTGTCTTTAGAATTTTTTTACAGAATTGTTGAATATGATGAAGAAGAGGTGGGCAACTGGCTAGTTGGGTATTCGCTACAGAATGGAGACATTCATGAAGGTCCGTGTAAACTTTCAATTGATCTAAGCGAATTAGAAAATGAAGTTTTCAACATTCAAATCCGCAATGACATCAACGTTGCCTTGTTGAGAAGCTATATTAAAGAGAACTTGAAGTGGATCAGCCGCAAAATCCAATAGGCAAATGCATAAATCGTCTGTGTATCAATCCAGTTATTGAAGCAGGCTACCCACAAAAACCAACAGGGAAAGGCATGACCAACCAAACACAAAAATTACTTATACGTACCATCCCTGTAAGTGTATAGTGATAGTACTTTTTTTATCAATCCAGTTATTCCTTTTCCGAGTAGAAATTTATAGGCAAAAACTGATCTTCCCATTTCTACTTTTCAGGTATTACATTCTAGCATGTCCAACTTCTTTCCACACTCCTATTTCTTGTACATATTTTTGTTATGGTCCGAGGGAGCCCCAATCCTAGTCTATATGACAAACACATTTACATTTTCATGGATATGTAAAAAACTATTATTTTTTCCATATATTCCAAATAAAACTATTCTTTTGTCTCCTTATATATTTATGTCTTCCTAGATTTTTTTATCTTCAACTATGTTGAATGTGAAGTCATTCTGTTTATTTTATCTCTACTCTCTTTTTTTCTTTTTCAAAATAAAGTATGACATAAATCACTCACTCAAATTCGACATATCATATTTCACACATATATATGTTTCTTTAAATTTCCAGGAATATGTAACATGTTTCATTTTTTTTCCAATTTTCAGCCCCCCAGCTCGATAACCTACACTCCAAAAACTGCCCAAGTATGTAATCTAGGCTCCATCACACTATATAGAATGAGGTCTCCATACACTCTCTATAAAAGTACATATTTCATATGTATAAAAGTGAATATCTACTTTAAAAAATTATGTTTTTGCTATGTACAATTTATGCTCTCCAAGAACCTATAGTTTGATACATTCCAATTTCTTGTATCCATGAGACCCCGTTTTAAAGAAAACTAATTCGGGAATGATATTTATTTGGTCCTCCTGTCCACCACCCTATGTAACAAACATTGGTACTATATTTTTTGTACATTTGCCCACCTCTGTGTGTAAAACCTATGTAAAGAAAAGTAATTCCTGAATGTTAAATTTTTGGGACACGAGCCACTTGAAATTCAAATAGTCCGCAGGTCCCATTATAAATTTGTACATCATAGAACTCTTGGTGCTATTTGAAGCTCATGGAACAACAAAAACCCAATTTTCAGGTCCCTATCCCAAGAACCCGTGATCCAAAAACTGGCTAAGTATGGAATGAGGGTTTTGTCTATGCTCTAATTTGAGAAGGCTAGTTTTCCTCCTACTTTTATGTGTTACTAGATTTTTCATTTTCAAAATGGACTGTGACATAAATCACTTACTCAAATTTTAGATATCAGATTTCACTTACATATATATATATATATATATA
>JZKD02S0552337.1:189705-229437 GCA_000966675.3 Picea glauca
ATTTTTTTATATAAATGTCGTAAAATTGTGTTCACTACTTTATTTCTACTCAAACGTAAAGAGACTGTCATTTCTTGCATCTTTGCAACATGTCCTGCACAATGTTTGTCACAAAGGCCCTTAAAATTACAATAGTCCACAAGCCCACTTCTCAATTTGTACACCGCATATCTCTGCCTGCTCTTTGTAGGACATGGAATGAGAGCTCCATCGTTGTTCTACAAAATCTCATCCCCATACTTTATGAAAGTACATATTTCATATCTATAAAAGTAAATGTCTACTTTAAAAAATTACGTATTTTATATGTATAGGTTATGGTCTGCAGGAACCTATAATTTCATAAATTTCAATTTCTTGTGTCGAGGAGCCCCTGTTTTAAAGAAAAATAATTCGGGAATGCTATTTATTTCGTCTTTCTTCCCACCTACATATGTAACAGACACTGGAGATATACTTTTTTCCCTCTTTTCCACTAGCGTATGTAAAACCTATGTAAAGAAAACTAATTCGCAAATGTTGAATTTTTGTGAGATGAGCTCCTTAAAATTCAAATACTCCGCAAGTCCAATTCTCAATTTGTATATCGTGGAATTTCTGGTGCTATTTGTAGGACATGAAAGAATAGAATCGCATTTTTCAGGTACCCAGCCCGAGAACCCGCGATCCAAAAAATGCTTAAGTCGAGAAGCCATTTTTTTAAAGAGAAATAATTTGGGAATCATATTTGTTTCATACTTTTCTCCACCAACCTATGTAACAGATGTCAGTACTATTTATTTATTTTTTACTCCAGCAGCATATGTAAAAAGGAAAACTAATTCGGGAATGCTAAACTTGTTCGACACAAGCGCCTTCAATTTCAAATAGTCAACAAGTCCGTTTGTCAATTTGTATATCGTGGAACTCTACGGACTATTTGTTGGCCACGGAACAACAGAAGCCCAATTTTCACCCCACCAGACCAAGAACCCGCCATTCAAAAATTCTAGTCCTCAAAGAATCATGTCAATTTGTATATCGCGGAACTCTCGGTGGTATTTGTAGGCCACGAAACAACAGAAGCCCAATTTTCAGCCAGCAATCCCGACAACCCGGAATGAATCTTTCGTGCATGCTCTATATATCTACTTCATCAAATTACATATTTGATTTTTGTAGGCCAAAGAACAACAGAAGGCCAATTTTCATCCCCCTAGCCCAAGAACCCGTGATCCAAAATTTCAAATAGTCTGCAAGACCGCTTGTCAATTTGTATATCATGGAACTCTCAGTGTTATTTGTAGGCCACAAAACAACATAAAACCAATTTTCATCCTCATAGCCCAAGAACCCGCAATCCAAAAGTTCAAATAGTCCACAAAATCGCTTCTCAATTTGTATTTCACGGAAATCTCGGTGCTATTTGTAGGCGATGGAACAATAGTAGCCCAATTTTCAGCCCACCACCCCGACAACCCGAAATGAAGCTCCCGTGCCTTTGTTTTAAAGAAAACTAATTCGGTATTGGTAGTCTTTTTATGCTTTTGTCCACGAACCTATGGGAGCACAATTTTCAGCCTGCCAACCCGACAACCACAGTGGTCTATATATCTACTTAATCAAATTACATATTTGGTATCTAGCATCTCTTCTTTGTAACATATGTACGCCCTTAAATATCAAATAGTCCACAACTCCAATTGTCAAATTGTATGTCACGGAACTCTAGGTGCAATTTGTAGGCCACGTAATAGCAAAGCCTGAATTTCAGCGCACCAGCGCGTTACTACTATTTTTGTGTATTTTTTCGATGACCGTATGCAAAGCATATCTAAAGAATAGTACTTTGGAAATGCTAAATTTTTTTGACACCATTCCCTTAAGATTCTAATAGTCTGCAACTCTGATTGTCAATTTGTAAATCACAGAACTATCCGTGCTTTTTGTAGGGCATGGAAGAACAGAAACATCCTGAGAAGCCACCATCCAAAAGCTCGCTAACTATTGAATTAGGACTTCGCCTTGTAAAATTACATATTTTGTATGTATAAATTATTCTATTCAGGAACATTTCATTTCATAAATTTCAATTTCTATTATGTGCAGGAATGCTAATTTGTTTTGTTGTTTTTTGTCAAGAAACCTATGTAACCCACATTACCACTATTTTCCCTGATTTTTTGCCCACGTACCCATGTACTTCAGCTTCCTTCCCACATGTTTGTACTCCTTTGCATTTATTCCCTTTCCCGCGGATGGGTTGATAGTAAAGCACACGTGTCGAGCGAAGCAGCTAGGAGTGATACTCCATGGACTTGATGATGTGACAACCATGTGCCACTCACTCCCAACTGCCTAATCAGTTCAAGTTCAGCTCGCTCGAGGCATGGCGCCATTAATCTCAGTCCACCCTACTCTACCTTCATGTCCTTTCGATGGACCAACACCCTTGCTGTGCCTTTACTCTACACATGCAGCCATTTATGGAACCTCGCCAGCTGCCTGGCCTATTTCAATTTCTCCAGCAGGTCCAGATGGCTCATTCTTTCCTGCATTTTCTTCTCGGAGCTCAGCTTCTTTCCCAGTCTTTCCCTGCTCTGCATTCATCCTGCCTAGTCTTTCCCTGCTCTGCATTCATCCTGCCCTGCTCTGTTCCTGCCACATTTTCTCTCTCCCACTGTCCCGGAGATGCCCCGACTACGAAGGAATTCCAAAGGCCGACCAACCTGCCAGCCAAACCAACCCTGCCTGCTCCCTCCATGTTATCCTCCTCCTCTTTGGCCACCTCGTCCTCCTCCCTAGAGCAATTGACTCAAGTTTCCACATCTCTCCTTCTCTTCTTACGTCCCTTGCCAACAGAATGGAGGAGTTGGACTGCTCAGGGGCCTCACTGAACAACAACCTAGAACCTTTAGCCAATTCTGCATTTGTTTCACACCCAGGCCCTTTGGCGCCTCCGAACTCTCTGGCCACCCAGTCGCTTCAGGACCAGCTTCATGACACCCAACTTCATATGGATGGTCTGAAAGCCAGTCAAAATTCACGATGGCAATCCCAATCTCGAGTGGGTTCCAACGTTGACCCAGAATGCGAGTGGAAAACAGGCCTTGCACTAGTGCAGAGCCTCATATTCAACCTACGTCGGGACATGGATGACCTCCGGTTCTTCCTACATAGCTTGGACGATAAAGCCTCTTGACTCCTGTAGTATCTCTCCACATTAAAATGTGCTCCTCTCCTCGCACCAGAGGCTTCCCAATTAGCAACATCCCAAGCAGCAGCAACCTCGGTACCAATGTTGCCACTGGAAAATTTGGTTCACGCAGATGCAAACTGTGAGGACCAGAGGCTTCCATCATGCCCGGAGGATGTCTAGAAGGAAGATCACATGCCATCAGAGATGAAAAATGCTATGCAACTGGACCGCACACCAGTCCAGGAGGAGCCGCCTCCTCCCGAAGACACAACATTTCGCACCTTTTGCACCTTTTTACATTTCGCACCTTTTTGCACAACTTGGGGTTGACCCACTACTAAGCATGATGAGTAGCATGGTCTAAGTCTAGGAGGTTCGTGGAAGGTCTACACGTGGTCGGTGGAGCTACTAATGTTTCAAAGATCAGTATATGCATGTCTTTAGTTTCAATTAAAGTGCATGTCTATGATGCTTGCAATATTATCATGTATTTCGTTGCGATGATATTTACTGTTGATCCCATTAATTCTGTATGTTAGAAGGAATTATATGTTTACTTTGTTAAGCCATTTAAGTTCATTTAAATGCATACTGCATAAGTATGAGATTGTTTCTGCGTAGTAGAATTACCTAGAAAGTGGGTTGATGGTCAGGGATGTTACATGTTGTTGTTCAGGTGAGTGGATTCTTATTGTGGTTTCAACTCTTGCATCTTTATTCCTAATAATTGTTTTTGATGGATGACTTATTTGCACTTGTTTGTTGGTTGTCTTTGGAGGTACTTGAATATATTGTTTTTCATTCTCTTCTTCTTTCTTCTCTTCTTCTTCATTTGATTCTTCATCTACTTCTTCTTCTTTCAAATCTTCTTCGTGATCTTGTTCCACTAAATACTTGCTACTCTATTTTATCTTTCATCCATCTATCTCATCAATCATCACATTGATTCTTTCTAATATTCTGTTGAGTCTTATATTGAATCATTTGTATATTTTCCTTTTGTTTGAGTACCGAACTAGTATGCCTTTGTGAACTCAAGAATCAAATTTTTCAATGCTTCCATCTTTTGATGTATCATTTTCTTCTGAATACTATGAAGTGCTTCACATTTGTTGGCCTTCCTTTCCATAGCTCGTATGGAGTCTTATCACTATTATTTCTAAGCATCCCTCTCTTCTAGATGTGAACTATTGTATGCAATTCTTGTACCCACAAGACATATGTTAACTTGGAATACATTAACATTATTCTAGCCATTTCTTGTATTTTTTTTTCTTCCTTTTGACAAATCCATTTTTATGAGGTCTCCTGGCTATTGAGAATTGCCTCTTACTCGCATGCTTGCTACAAAATTCCATGAATTCCTTTGATGTAAATTATCCTTCATTGTTTTATCTTAGACACTTGATTTTCAACTCTGTCTCAGTTTCAAGCATCTCTTTTTATGTTTTGAAGTTTTCAAATGCCTATGAATTCTTATTTAGAAAAAAAATTGTAGTCATTCTTATGTATTCATCTACCAGTAGCATGAAATATTGTTCACCTTTCAATCCATTCATTCTTTTTTTTTCAACTAGATCAGTATGTACAATCTCCAGTGGTTTTGTTGTGAAATATGACTTAGAATTGAACTTTGTCTTGGTTTGTTTTCCCTGTATAGAATGCTTGCATATAATTTTTATTGGCTTCGACATCTTAAGAATTTCTCTTACTGCTTCATTTTTTATGACTTTGAAAAGATTATCAAAATTTATGTGATGCATTCTTTTGTGCAAGAGCCAACTTTCATCGTCCTTTCCTAAGAAACATATTTACTTTCCTATTTCATTTAGAACATATATGTTGCTTAGAGTTCTTACAGTTGTAGCCACTAACTTGCTTGATTCTTCTTTCCTTATCTTGCACTTCTTTGAGTCAAACACAAGTACGTGTCCTTGATCACACATTTGAATTACACTTAGAAGAATGTGTTTCATGTCTTATGCAAATTTTTTTTTTTTTTTCGTGGTATCCTTACTTTCGAGATTGACTATTCCTTTTCCAATAATTCTCGTTGAGTTGTCATTCCCAAATGAAACTGATCCATCTCTTTCCTTCTTCAATGTCATAAAATTTTCTTTGTCACCTATCATATGCTTTGAGAATCCATTGTCAACATACCATCCACATTTCTTGTGTTGATCTTGTAGAGAAAGACTGCATTCTTCAATGTTGAATTGATCCTACTTTCTTATCCACATCCTATGATGTTCCTACTTATGATTGTCGATATTCTTCTTTGGTTTCCTTGGAGAAACAGTAAGTCTATAATCTTTAGTCGTGTGTCCAAATTTGTTTAATTTTTAGCATTCTTCCACGTCACTCAATGATCCAAATATGTTTTAGTTTCTATTATGTGCTTCATGAGATCTTCTAGGATACCTATTTATTGTATATCCTTCATCGATGCTTTTGTTCTTGGTATTGGCTCTGCAATTCACATCTTTGTGCTCAAAATTATAACATGAATAACATGAACCAAGAAAAATGGTTTAATACCTAGGAGTGGGTGATATTTTGAATGGTTTTGCTCTTCTAAATCCTTCTTCTTATTGAGGTCTTTCTATAGTTGGTTGTTTCTTATACTGACTTCTGAATTTTCTAGGTGGTGTAATGTCTCTGTAATATTCCTCTTGAGTCTTCCTTTTTTCTTATTTCTTGGAAGGACCTATGATGACTTCTATATAGGTTCTCAGTTCTTATTCTTGATCTATCGTTCTAGATCTTGAGCCTTTCTCTATCTTTGTCTGATTGTATCCTAATCCAAATCTTTCATAGTAAGGTCTTTGATTGTTAATGATATTATCCAATATCGTGGTGTTGTTTTGTTGCATGTCCTTCTTCTGAATATATTTTCTTAGAGTGACTATATCTTCTTCTAACCCTTCAATGATCCTGTCCTTTTCATCTAATTACCCTCTGAGTGCTTCTTCAATCTTCTTGTTTTCTTCTACCTAGATTTTTATCTTCATGATCGTCTTCTTGGATTGTTTGGAGTTCTAAGAATCTTCTTTCTTCTTTATTTCTTCCTAGAGTGACGTATTTTTCTTCTTTTCTCTCTTTAGAGATTCTATGACACACATCAATTCTTCCCTATAACTTCTACCGCTTCACATTCTTCTTCAGAGCCTTCTTCAATAGAGTATTATATTACCATGAATAGTACTCCTTCTGTATCACTATCGCTCACCTCATCTTTTTCTAATGAGGAACTGTCTTCCTTGGTGCAAAGACTTTTCTTTAAAAAATTCTTTTTGCTTCTTCTACCCTTTTGGATCTTCTTTTTCTTTTTAGAGTCACAATCTTCATTACCTTTATTTTTCTTATAGGGACATTTATTAGAAAAATTACCAATACCATCACAATTAAAACACTTTAATGGAATCATACCTTTGTATTTGTCAGTTCCTCTTTTCATCCTTCTGACGAAGTTATCCATCTCTTCATCTTTCTATGAATCATCATTGTAGCTACAATATGACTTTGAATTTTGTTTATCTTTCTTATTTGTCTTCTTGGATGCCTTGAATGTCACTTCCTTTGTGGATGGATTATATTTCTCTATCCTCATCTCATACGGAGTCAACATCCCATGTAACTCATCCATAGTCATTGTAGCTAGGTCCACTCTTTGTTCTAGAGCTAAAATATTTCAGTCAAATATCATTGGTAGAGATCTTAATGCCTTCTTAACAACAAGATGTTCCTTCATCTCATCTCCCAAAATTTTGATATTGTCTACTATTTCATCGAATCTTAGAAAGTAAGATACTATGTTTTCATCTTCATTCATATTAATTTTTTCAAACTTGGCTCTAAAGGTTTGAAGTTTAGCTTCCTTGACTTTGTCATCTCCTTCATGGATATTCTTCAACTTGTCCCATATTTGTTTTGTGGATTCATAGTTGAAAACTTTGGTGTATATTGATTTTGTCAAACCATTTAATATGGATTTTTTGGCTCTTGCATCATTATATTAAATTTTGTTTCCATCCTTATCTGTTGGGGGAGTCACTGGTGCTTTGTACCCATCTATTGTTTCTAGCCACGCATCAAATCCTTGTTCCTACACATATATTTTCATTCATCTCTTCCAAAAGGCATAGTTCCCACCATCAAACTGTGGTACCCCAATATTAGTGTAATCCATGATCTCCTTCCAGTGATTAGACTACTTTTTAAAGTACCTACTCTCATACCAATTGTTAGATTACTGAGAGGGGGGTGAATCAGTAATGAGCAATTTTAGTACTTTTAACCATAATTTATTCTTAAACAATATTTAGCAGTTTATCATTAGCATTCAATATATCATCATAAGTGTAATCATAAACAACATCACATCACAATATATACAAAATACATTATAATTTACGTGGAAACCCAAATGGGAAAAAACAACGTAATTATTTTCTTATATAGCAAAAGAATACATTCATTGGAAGCACCAACTTCTTGATTCTCTAGATACAACTGGAAGGAGGCTCCAACCCCCTATTATCAAGATCCAATATGAAGGAATCTACAACTCCTAGAATTCTCTAGCTACAACCCTCTGAGTTCTCTAGCTACAACCGAAAGTTAGCTACAACCACCTATCCTTACCCTGTCCTGTCGCCCTGAATTATAAGTGTAGACCAATTGTCACTACTAAAAACTCTGCCTCTATCACTGCCACTGTCTCTTACACTTTATCACTGTCACTTCCACTGTCTCTGTCACTCTATCACTATCACCCCTATCTCTTCCATTTTATCTGTCACTGACTCATCAACCTGTATCTACTCATCTATCAACTAACACATGTACCATACCATGCATCAATTGTGTACCCACATACATACTATATTATGCACCAACCATGAACTACATATACATCAATAAGGAATAATGAATCATGAACTAGAGCATCAACCATGTGTAACCCATACCATATACTATACCATCAACCATATTCAGATATGTACCATATCATCAATGAATTATCGTAAAGGACCAATGGATGTCCCTCATACATATTACACAAAACAAAATGAATATTCCTCAACCATGTATAATCAACTCAAATATATGAACTATAAGAACCATATCAAATGTTGAACCAGATATAAGAGTTCTCCTTACTCAACCAAGCAACCAAGATATACCATATCCGAATACCAAACCAACCATACCAAGTATGCCTCAAGCATACACCATATCATTATAAGAAGTAACCATTAAAATGATACAAGGAGTATTATCCATCTATGAGGGTCTTTCCTTGATTTACTCTGCCCTTCATGTCCATATTCCTCAACCAACTTTGGGTACCAAAACCACACCATGAGGGATTCCTCAAAGGTTGACATCAATGACAACCAAGTTATCAACAACTTTCTTTAATGTATGTTCATTACATGACAAAACTTGAGTTAACTTTGAGAAGAATTAACTACCACTTTCAACCTAACTTTGGCACTCTTAATGATTTTGACTAATATAACTTGGATTTAACTAAACATGATATTTACTTGCTTCAAGCTAGGCTTGGACTTCAACTTGGGTTTATTACTTCACTTTGTCTCAATTTTTGTCTTTTTACATAAAGAGACTATCAACGCTATCTATTTTTCAACATTTGTTTTGAACTTATACTTCATGTTGAACTTTTTTTGGGATTATTGAGAGTGGGGGATGAATCAGTAATGATCAATTATACCACTTTTAAACACAATATATATTATTTAACTTTACCAACAATGTCCAATAGTTTATCATCAATGTATCATATATGCATGCATCCAATATATATATATCATATGCATGTAAACATAACCAACATCACATCAAGAGAACGATACACCAAATTTTATGTGGAAACTGAAATGGGAGAAAACCAAAGAAGTATTTCTTATATATATCAAGAATTAATTCATAGGAAGAACCAACTTCCAAATTATCGAGATGAAACTGGAAGGAGGCTTCAACCCCCTATTCTCAGGCTCCAACCTAAAGGAATCTACAACTACCTGAATTCTCTAGCTCCAAACAAAAGGAGGATACAACCTCATAAGTTCTTCGAATCCAATTGGAAGGAGGCTCCAACTGCCTAGTTCTCAGGCTCCAAACTAAAGGAATCTCCAACTCCCTGATTCTCTATATCCAATCGGAAGGAGGATACAACCCCCTTTCCTTGCCCCATCTTTTCATCATGAAATATAAGTGGATACCAACTGTCACTACCACTATCACTGTCGCTGTCATTGTCACATCAACCTATAAACAGTCAACCTATCACTGACCAACCTATCCAACCAATCACCTCTGTATCCACAAAACCATATCCACTCTCATCTTCATGCAACTCATGCCAATATCAACAATATCATATCTCAAACCATATTCCCAACATCACTAACAGATGCCTCTACCAAGCTTGCACGAATATCACCACATACCTTCACATGATAAATGTCTCAATCAAGTACCAACATGTACCATGCATCAACTATGAATCAACCTGTGCCATCAACTATGTACCACAACAAGTGCATCAACCATGCACCAAACCTTTATCATCAACCATGTACCAACCATGTACATGCACATCAATTTGTACCAATCATGTTCCAACCATGCACATCAACCATGTACATCAACACATGTACCATACCATGTACCACAAACCATATGCCAATAAATGTATCACAACCATATACCATATGAGGCATCAATCATGTACCATATAACATACTAACAACCAAGTTCATATATGTACCATGTCATCTATGAATCATATCAAAGAACCAATGCATGTCCCTCATGTATACATCACCATAGAACATGAACATCCCTCAACCATGTACATGCAGCTCAAAGATATGACTTATAATAGCCATGTCATATGATGTACTAGTTATAAAAGTGTTCCTCACTCAGCCAACCAACCAACACATACCATATCGAAGTACCAGACCAACCATACCAAGAATGCCTCAATCATTCACCACATCATAAGTAAAAATAACCATAGTGCGATTGAAATTGTTCTAGAGTGGTTGTTATTTAAAAATTCATTGAGAAATGATTTAATTAACAAAGTATGTATACAAACTTCCACAATTAAAGTTTTAAGAGGTTGTTCTTTGCAGAGGCAATCACTCTTCGGTGCCTCTCATAATTTAGTGCATGGAATTGATCCTATGTCACTTCCTCAGTTCTCTACCTTGCATCTCCTCCTCCGTAGGCTAGTCAATTTCTCCAAGATATCATCCTCGTCATTCTTGTAGACATAATATGAATTGGCATAAATTCACTTGTAAATTTCATACCTACACCTCCTCTTCCTCACGTCGAGGGGACTTATCAAAGAAATCTTTTAGGATGGGAAGGAATTTCATATCCCTGAAGTATCTATAACCACGACCCTTGTCAATGGAACCGGGCACATAAACTTTGTTCCCTTCCAATTTCGTCATCTTTGCCCCTACTTTGGCATAATTAGGACTGTCAAGCTCTATGATCAGAGATTCCCAGTGGCCCTTTGACCTATTCATCATTAAAGGAACCTAGTGGATGTCTTAATTATAACACTATGTCAATATCAAGAATGACCTAGGATCCATATTATATATTTAATAGAATTTAATAAGCACATTTGGAAAAAATCGATGATCCATAAGCTTTGTGAGCATGCCTTATCACTAAATATTAAGCATTGCCTTGGCCTCGGCCTACTCCTAAATGAGATCCTCACCAATGTACTTAATAAGAATCAAATAATGTTTCTTCTTCTCCATAACCATGCACTCAATCACTTTCTCATCCAGAAGGGGCACATGGGAAACAAATTCTCTCTCTCTATGTTATTGGTTTCCCTTTTCCTACTCTTCCATTTCTTCCCCCACATCTTCATATTCCACGAATAGGATTAGATTAATGGAGACAACCTTGCCTTTCTTGATCGTCAACCTAGCCTCCCTATAGATAGACTTGATCCTCTCCCAGTCCCTCGACACTATTGCCCATATCTACTCCTCCATTGGTCACTTGACTTTTTCAAGATACTTTTCTTGACATCCCTGTCACCATAATAACACGATTCAATTCACTTGTAAATCACATAACTATACCTCCTCTTGTCTACGTCGGGGGGCTTATAGAATATCTCTTTTATGTTGGGGAGGAATTTCCAAACCACACTTGTACAATTGATTCTTGGAAAATGGAATGTGAAAATATTCTAGCAACCAATTGTACAAGTGTGGTTGGGAAATTCCTCCTCGAAGATATTAGATAAGCGCCATGAGGTGAATAAGAGGAGGTATATGTATGTTATATACAAGTGAATTGACATGAATTATTATGGCAAAAGGGATGATGAGAACAATATCTTAGAGAAAGTCAAGTGACCTGCAAAGAAGGAGATGTGGGTGAAAGCACTAGGGGAGTGGTAGAGGATTGAATCTATCTAGGGACAAGTCCAGTTGATGATCAAGAGTGGGGACATAATTACCTTAAATATATTCCTATTGGAGGAATATGAGGATGTGGAAAAATAAATGGGAGAGAAAGACAAGGAAAAGCAATAGCAAAGAGAGTGAGAGTTTGTTTCTCATGTTCCCTTTATGGATCCGAAAGTGATAGAGTGCATGGTTGTGGAGAATAAGTAACATTATGAGATTCTTATTAAGTACATGGGTTAGGATCTCATGGAGGAGCAGGTTGAATCCAAGGAAATGCTTAGTATTTAATGATAAGGAATGTTGACAAAGCTTATGGATCATTGATTGTTTTTCCAAATGTGCTTCTTAACTTCTACTAAATATACAATATGGAGCTTAGGTCATTATTGAGGTTGACATAGTGTTATAATTAAGAAATCCAACAAGGTCCTTTCTTGTTAAACATGGCAAAGGGTCACTAGGAAGCTTCAATCATAGAGCTTGGTAGTCCTAATTTTGTCAAAATACAAGCCAAGATGATTGATTTATAAGGGAATACTTTTTGTGTGCCTAGTTCCACAGACAAGGGCCCTGGTTAAAGACACTTCAGAGCTACAAAATTCGTCTCCATCCTCAAAGAGCTATTCTATAAGCCCCCTCAAAGGGAAAAAGAGGAGGTGTAGGTATGATATCTACAAGCAAATTAATGTTAGTTCGTATTATGGCTACAAGAATGATGGTGACGATATCTTGGAGAAAATGGAGTAACCCGTTGAGGAGGAGATGTGAGTCAGAGAACTAAGGAATTCCTAGAGGATTGAGTCCATGCACTAAATTATGAGAGGCACCAAAGAGTGACCTATGTTTTTGCCTCCGCAAAGCGAAAACTCCACAAAATTTGATTGTGGCGTTTTGCATATGTAGTTTGTTAATTAAATTATTTTTCTTTTGATTGTAATTGCTTGTACTATTTCTACTACACTCAGCATCATTGATGTATCTTATTTACATAAAATCCTTTCTGGGCACATATATATAGATAAAATGAATTTAAAATATAAAACAAAAACATATATAAGTAATTTGTATTTATCAAAAACTGAAATTAGTTTTCGTTTTGAAAACAAAAGTGAAAACATAACTAGTACTAGATTAACCAAAACATGCACACTATGTCCATTGATCCCTATCAAACATAAGGCACTAAACAAAGGTTTGTTGAATATAATGCATGGGTGCATCATTATTAGTCGAGCACTGATATCTATAGTGGTTTTGATATACAGCGCATTGGTTAAGGGTTGTCATACAAAATGAACGTCAATACAATTTCACATATGAAGTGAATACCATGGGGCGATTGGTTCTACAAAATGCACAACTGTAATAGAGTTGGTTAACGTTAAACCACACGATATGATTGGTTATATTAAACGCATCGAATATTTATGTTAGGTTGAGCACAAGACACGTTTAACTGGTGCATTGAATTTTCTTCACTCACCAATAATGTGCAAGTTTTAAAAGACACACCGAAATGATAGTTTTTAAACTATTTTCCCATTGCAACTCACTTAACCACACCGTTGTGTTTCATTTAACATAATGCACCAATGATCCATTTCAGTTTTGTATGCATTGATACCAATTCATTTGTGTTATAACACACTGATTACGAAGCATCCCATAAAACATATCGATATGGTAAATTATTATGTATTTTGATCGTTTTGTTTTGGTACACATCACCAATTCATTTTAGCTATTTGACGCACCACAGAAGATTTTTTTTTTCTCAAAAACTTGGTTGTGTGATCGATTAATATAATGCATTGGTGCATTTATCTAAATTGGATCACTTCCTAGAATATTAGTGGTGTTTATCATAAGACACATTGTGCTAATAATTTGTGAAAATTCAGTCTGATGTTGTCCTCTTTACATTAATCATCCATTCTTTGGATCTAGGTGGACCGATAGGTGAAATTGTTCTTTATCAGCGTATGAAATGTGATGTGTTAATATAAGCAAACTGGTGCTACCATGTTATTAGCAAAGCAACCTTTTGTTTAACATTGTTTTCTATTGTTGAGAGCACCATTTACCAAGTGTCCACCGAAATGACATGGCACAATGGTGCATTTGGTTGACATAAACCCACCACCAACCCATTTATTTATGAAATGTGTTCACAACTATGTGATTTTGCTAAATGAAATTACTGGTATGCTATAATTTAGTAGTGTATCATATAGTTTAACGTACTCGTGTAGTTTATGTTAGAATGGACATCGCTCTATTATATTGATTCGTTGAAAATGAAGTGGTGCAATTTGTTACTAGGAACGCACGAGTGTAAATGTTTTATTGAAGCATTGTCATTTTGTTTAACGGGGTGTTGTAAATAGTAGAGCACTAGATATGGGGCATCAAAGGAAATTCTTTGAAATGAAAAATCATTCAATATGTGTTCTAGTGCACATCTGTTAATTGCACCAATGCATTTTTTAAAACTAGTTGTGTAACATCCCAGTTTTAACCCTTATGAACTATAATGTCTTATATAATTGTGACTTAGGTTGGTGAGACGATAAAGTCAAAAAGGTGCCAGAGTACCTAGGAAATGTAATACTTCATATACATTAATAAAATACACCGTTGGATGCAAGACAGACAAGGACAAAAGAGATAGGGGGCTTGAGGGGCTAAGATTTATTATTATTATTTTTAATGTACAATAATTGATTTTATGGAGAAAAGTGGTTACATGGGATTCTTGGGGAAGGCCATTGTAACAACCCATTTCCCTCAGTTTGTAAATATATTATATTGGTCAAGAAACTATGGAAAACTCAATATGTGTGAATGTTTGATTTGATGGACCTTTTTATAAAATGCCAATGAATGTAAATTTTGTTATTTACTAGAAAATGGATAAGTGTTCCATGATTGCTGGAAGAGGGGTGTACTAAGAGAGACCGCGAATGCTATGGAAGAAATGGTGAAGGGGACCAGGAATGATTGCGTTAACCTCCACCAAACTAGTACCTTACTGGATTTAATTACTCATGACTAGAACAATCCTCTGACCCATGAATGAATTATAGTCAGGTTGGTAGGTGGGAAGACCTCCTCAAGAGTTAATGAGGGGATGGGGTAGAGCACCCATCTTTAAGGCTTTCAAACCTGACCACAGACTAGGAATTCGATCCACACAAAATATTTCTGAGAAAGAAAAGAAAGGAAGGTGTGATGGGTAGAGGAAGACCTGCAAAGAGTCCAGAGACGAGAGACTAAGCCCTCCCGTTCAAGGAAGAACTAGAAAATGAGTGTGTTCTAGTCGCAGAAAATGGCTAGCAGGGTTGTGATAAAAGTTGATAAATGAGGCCGATGAGTGAGTGAGTGAGTACTTAAGTAAATCGTTGACAAGATCCTACGAGAGGAGGAAAGTAACCTACGTCCCTACTGTCGATGAGCTGGAAGAAAGGATTATATCTTAGAGCATCGCGGTCTAGCTCGGGGGTGGCTAGTGGTAAATCTATTAGGAGTGATTGAGCCTATGGTTTTGAGGAAATGGGCACCCCTTTCAGCAGTCGCTTCACATTATTTGGTTCTGATAAGTATTTTCCTACTTTATGTATTGAACTGAAATAATGGATGAATGCATGGGTTTATGTATATATGTGTATCTATAAACGGTTTCTGTGTGGAATGGTTATGATATGTGTATGACTTCATCTCATTGTGAAATTACGCTTATGAATGATAGTTTGTATGCCTAACTTATCTCCTGAGGATTCTTGCGACATAATCTTGTAAGACAACCAAGATAGGAGATATCGTGTCAATTTGAACCTGTCCGTATGAATAGGATACCTATTTCAGACTCCTTGTCGTGTGATTAGTATTCCATGCCCAAGTCCTTAACCATTTCATGATAAATATCAAGAAGGATAGCAAAGTTCAAGCCTTGAAAGGGAGATCTCTTCACTTGGAAGATGAGAAGGCGATATTCGTTCGAGAGGACTGATATGATCAATACCTAGGAACCTTAGGCTAATCCTAAGGAATCTAATTTCTCCTAGATTCGAAGCTTCGGAAGTCTAGGACTTCAGAGTATGACTAACCATACCAGCCTTATACGAGCCGAAGGTAACCAGGAGACTCGGTTACCTGTAAGGTTGACCAACGTTAGGCGGTTCCCCGGGTGGTTAGGTGAACCTATATTACCAACTAAACCAGGATCCAAAACCTTAAAGGTGAAATCCATGAAGAACCTAGAACCATAGATCGAGGGATCCTTCAGGTTATTTCCTAGCCATTGATATACCAGGGACGCATGGTACTAGCCCCTTTAATTATGATATTGGGCACTTCAGGAGAAAAGAGGAGTTTGCATCGTAAACTCTCAAATGCCACATCCCTGAGGTATCAAGGGATGTAGATATATAAATCTATGTGGCCGGATATCGACCGTGAGATCTAAGGAATGTTAGGAGGCTTTCAATCCAGAGTGACATGGTGTAGTGACATCATCCAGGGTGACATGGACCCCAGCTTGACATACCATGTGTTACCTAGATTTGTGTGTATCCCATACCCTATAGGCTAACTGGAACGTAACATGTGTCACCATGACCCATCCTATGTGTCATTTCCTGGCACGTGTGCACCTAGACAACGTGGTTGGTGAAGTGACTGGGACCCCAAGAGTCAAGGACTTCGAGACTTCGAAGGATTTTGGGTGTAGAATTTAGAGAGACCTAAAAGGTACAAAGGCCATAACCACGTGGAAATCTTTTGGGACTTAAAAATTTAGAGAATTAAGGAGGTATCAGGCCCAGATAGCAAGGAAAGATTCAATGCCAAAGTGTCAAACTCCAAATTCCCCGCTATCCTATGTGTCAAAGGAGGGTTAAGGGAGTAGTCAAATTGGTTGATGCATGGACCTTCCCTACGGGAGGTAGGAACCAAGAGATGATACTAACGAGATGAAGTTGTAAGAGATAAGACAAGGTTCAGTTTAGAATCTGGTAGCAGTCGTTAGAAAGATAAGCGTAAGTAGAAGAGAATGAATCATCTCAGAGAGATGATTCAAGATGAGTTAGTTAAGGAAAAACAAATTTATGATACCTCACCCCTTAAAAGAGTATTAAGGATTCAAGTGTGTTACATCCATGTTGTTCTTGGCTCTTGTGATTATATAAACATCCCTTGGGGGATGTTTTGAGCGCTTCTTCTCCCTAGTTCTTCTTCTTCTTCCTTTCCTTCACTCACGATGAATTCATGTGTTCCTGGTCTGAGCATGGATATGAATGGTTGCATGAGGATGGATCTGGGTGATGTTTGGGGGTCATTATTATCTTTTGTTTATCTTCTTCCCCTGCTTCATTTTGTTCCCTTATTCCCTTATTCTTCTTTCCTCTTCACTCACTATCGCTAATTTTTATGCTCTTGGGCTGAGCATTGAAATGAATGGTAGGAAGAAGAGACCCATTGATGAATGGTTGTAATAATTATTGATCATTCCATAAGGGGATGGATGCTTGTGGGCATGATATTGATGGAAGTTTTGATATAGTTGTCCATAGCTGAGAGTCCTGAGAGTCCCAATAGGGAGATTCTTAACCAAAAGCACTGGATCCTTTAAAGGAGATGGACAACTTGAGGGACTGTGTTGCAGAGAAGGGGGTCCATTCTCTTGGAGTTGTGTAGGTCGCGTATAAGAGAGGTGGTGTACTTTGGATTTTTGTGAGTTTTTAAAGGCTTGTGATAGCTTGAGTGTTGAGAGACACATTAGTTATGATATTGATGGTAGTTCTGATAGAACTATCCACAACTGAGAATCCTTGGAGTTTCCAGTAGGGAGAGTTACTTACCAGTAGAACTGGAGCCCTAGAGAGAAATGGGATAGTATCAGGGACTTCATGGAAGAGAAGGGTGTCCATTTCTTTGGGTGGTGCAGGCTGAGGGGGAAAGAGAGATAGAAATTTAGATTTGTTGTGAGTTTGGGAAACCTTAGAACTAGTTAGCCAACTGCTGTGTTTTTTAGATTTGGTCGAGGACCCATCCTTGTGGATTCATAGCCCTGGATCGGGGGTGAACTATTATTGAGAGTAAATAAACAACAATGTTTATGGTTGGGAGGAACGTCCTTGTTCTGCAACTAGTTGGTGAATGTTTACTTGAAAGATAAGATATCTCTGTGTTTTATGTATATGTTTATTCCACTATGTATTTAATTATCTCTAAGATATGTATTTTTTTAATGTGTTTGTCTGCTAGTTATTTTTTGTGCATGGCATGATGTTTAATGCTTTATGTTATAGCAAGGATATTGATTAATGCATATGGTTCTTTCATACTTGTTTTCAAATTAAATTTTGTTAGAATTCAAGATCTTTTCAGAGAACTAAGTCTTGGGACTGCAACGTGCCCCACCTATTGGTTGTTGGGTGTGTTGCAACCTGTTTAAGTGGCGTAGCCTGACCTGTGGGTGGATGGGTATGTTAAATATTGGTATCAGAGCCACAAGTTGAAACACCAGGCCAGAATCGGTCATATCTATCAGACAAGATCTTGTGGTTGAGATCAAGTTAGGACTCTGAAGTCATGAAGATCAGGAGGAATGGCATTGCAGAGTCCATGCATAATATAAAATGTCTGAGATCCTTATTAAGGGATTGAATTATCATGAACGTCCCTTTCAAATTTGGGAACGATCGCCACCATGGGATAAATTTTAGATTTGGACCGTTGGATTTGTTCGGGAAAAGATAGGTCCTTCACAGTCGTTGGATATGAAGAAGGTGTGGGGTCATTAAGCATCAGATTCCTTCAGACTTAGTTGCTTCTAAAAATTTTAAGTCTTCGATGAAAAGGAGGTAAAATCTTTGAAGCTCCGAAGTCTCGGAGTGAATCTACGTCGTAGATCACAGCGAGGAGTACTTAACCATTGGATTTCTCCAAGGACGGATATGGGCCATTGGATCAGGAAAATATCACGAGGTGAGTCATAGTGGAAAAGATCAGATCCCATCCTTCATATCTACGTGCGATCGAGCGTGAGATGTAGATATCATGAAATTTTGGAGGTTCTGCACTCCAGGAGAAGAGATTCCTTAAGCTACCAGGAAGAAAATCTCCCGAACTCTTGAACTCCAGAGAAAATCATGGTCATCTATTCTCTGGGATGATTGTCTATAGATTATCAATTATTCAACATTCAAGAGTTTTATCCCTTATGTCACTTGGATAATTTTTCTCTGATGTCTCGAAGTCCGGAGTCAATCCAGAACATTGGCAGTTAGGGGACACGTGTCCACAGATTAGTGATTATTCAGAAATTCAGCATTAGGGGGAAATATTGGATGGAGTCGAGAAAAAAAATCCTCCGAAGCCCGAAGCCTCAAAGTGTCGGAGTCTCGAAAATATGGAGAAGCACAGTTCAAAAGTTCGACGGCTCAAGAGATTTGTAATGGTATGTGGTGAAGTCCCCTGAAGCCTAAAGTCCCAAATCTATGGAGAGCAACAAACCGAGAGTCCACCAGTTCAGTGTTTGGGAGTTTTGAGGTGTGTGGAAGAAGAGACTTTCGAAGCCTGAAGTAGTTGAAGTCACAGAGCGCTAGATTGATGTGACATGATGACATCACCTAGGGTGACATGGGAACACTTGATGCTTTCCATGTGTCATCGTATTCCACACTTTTGAAGATCGTTCTTGCTAGTTATGACTTGGCATGTGTCACCTGCATAATGGGCCACGTTTTATCTCTGTATTTTTCAACACATATTACCCCTGGTGCGTAGTTGTTGATGCAACTCTGAAAGTTCAGAGATTCAACACTCGGGGACAAGGGAGTATGTTGTTGTAAAAATCTCTAAAGTATGAATCTTTGAAGCACTGTAGTAGAGATGCTCTGAGGAGCCTCTCTGGGATTTCGCCAGTTCGACGTTCGGAGGGAATGTTTTGTGGCATAAGAAGAACCTATGAAGGCTGAAGGTCCAGAGTCCTGAAGATTCGAGGAAGGGTATGTTCGGAAGTGTGATGAAGGTGAAACCCATGAGGCCTAAAAATACAAAGCCCTGATATCCTGAAGCTTTGGATAGGTGCCTCCAACTAAGTGTTTGGTCATAGCCCTTGGGCCTATGAGACTTTGGTCAAAGTAAAAGGGGGCTAGTGGTTGAATGTTTTTTTGTGTTGAAGAAAGAAAAGTGCTAAGGAAGGATTAATCCCATGTTTTCAAGCTGTGGTCACATGGAAATTGGATTAAAGGAATAGCCTGTGTAGAATTCAGATTCTGTACCAGTTTAAAGGGGGATGTGGAATTTGTTTCGACAAAATCTTGTTGCAAAACAAGAGAAAAAGGGTTGAAAGTGGATTTTTTAGGAAGCCATAACTTTCAACATAAATATCGAATTAGGGAAATAAATTATAGCCATTGGAAAGCTGATTCATAGGAGAATGGATTGGAATTATTCTAATTTGGATAACTATGATCTGTTTCTTCATAAATTAAACAGAAAATGTACCTGTAAATTTAATTGAAATTTTTTGTATGATATGTATAATTCTAACAAGATGGCTGCTTGCAGATTTTTGAAGATTAAAGGTATAATCATTTCAATTCAAGAATAAGATCAGATGTTAGAGTCATGGAGGCATGAAAAATCTTACAGAAGTTGGATGAGGTGCTACAAAAGAATGGATCCTGACAGAGGATATGAAGATAGCAAGTTAAAAATGTAATTGAAGGGCATAGAAAGAAAAACATTAAGGCTCCATAGCCTTGAATGTAGAAATGTGTAGATAGTTGCAAATCTTGAGTGTGAAAGAAATCCACTTCTGATATCATAGTTCATAGTGGAAGCAAGATGCCAATGCAGAGAATTAAGAATTCTCTCTAACTTGAAAAATGTCACTGAGTGAAATGGACTTCCATTAGGGAATCGTATTAAGTGTGAAAGGTTTGGTTTCAGAGGGAAATGTTAATGAAGTAACTGAATGAAGAACTATGAGTAATAGTATTGGATTCAAGAATGTTGTAGTATAATGATGAAATGTTTTGAGCTACTTCATTCCAGGGTGTTGGAATGTCTCATAAAGGTAAATTTAGGCATGACTACCCAAGGGGAGTTGTTTCAATTTGAGTACACTGGTTGGCTTGCAGAATGACCAAGTGGAACTTGGCTGGAATGTGTTCATACCAAGGAAAAATAGTGAAGATGAAAAAAATGGGAGCACACAAGGAAGGAAGGATCTGAGGGAGTTCAAGGACAACCAGCGAAAACATAAATAGATTAATAAATAAGTGAATTGAAACATAAATCCACTAGAGTGAATGAGGCATACACTAAAGTTAAAATTCATATGCATTAGTAGGCATGTTGAGAGTAAATGTATGGTTCTTATGGATGCATAATTGTACATGATTGGATATGCATATAACATGCTTGTGAACTTACAATAGTCTATTATTATGAAATAATGATGTCATGGGAATTGAGTATGACTAATGATGGAATATGTATTCAGGAAAAAATATATAGCATGGTTAAATATTCGGATGTTGTTGTTGCTTATAATTTCCATCTAGGTGAAGACCCATGAGGGTGGCAGGAATGGTGATCATAATGAAGAAGGAGGAAGTCTGTGAGTTTCTACAAATATCAATTGGTCACATAGAAACAAGTAGGTTAATAACAATCAAGTAGGTATGCATTTAGTTTTTGTTGATGCATACATGTTGAAGGGGATTGAGGTAAGAATTCCCTTAGATAATTTTCAATATTTAAATTGATATGTAATGACCAAAGGCCTAGAGTATGTAAATTTTGTTGATGCTAGAATGCATTTAGATAAAATGTTGGTTGCATATTGTGTTATGATTGGTTATGGGATCATAACCAAGTTAATTAAGGAGACATACTCCTATAACAATGCATATTCATAGATCTAGTCATGTGTGAGACCATAACATGGTTGCATATGGAA
Source organism: Picea glauca (assembly GCA_000966675.3). Classification (NCBI taxonomy): domain Eukaryota; kingdom Viridiplantae; phylum Streptophyta; class Pinopsida; order Pinales; family Pinaceae; genus Picea; species Picea glauca. The sequence continues at coordinate 211,343 of JZKD02S0552337.1, forward strand.
GGGCTATAGAGCTAGGTGAGTGCTCAATGGTATCTACTGTATAGTGAATGTTTGGATTGCAACCTCTTTTCTGAAACTAAAGAGTACTTAAGAATTATATTCTTAGTGTTTTGTTTTGGTTGAAAAGGGAGGTATCCAAATAGTTAGGAAAGAAGTAGGATGTTTGTGGATGATGTGTTGAGGAGTTGGCCAAACCTTCCAACTCACCTTGGTGAATGCATGACATAGTTATGTGGTATTATGTATCCAATGCATGGATGCATTGTGTAAATGTGGGCATCGGTATTGGTACATCGATTGTTATTTTATTTAATGATTAATTGTTTCATTATGAAAATCCTTTGGTGCTAAGAGTACATAATGATGGATAGATGCATTATGTTTAATATGAATACTAGCTGAAGGTGATTGGATTGTTGTTGTTACAATTTCAAGATCAATTTTCGAGCTATTAAAAATGTTACAAGTGATAATACATGAATCATTGAATGCATTGGGTGAATGCATGTATATATTATATAAAATAGAAATGATTATGCTAACAGCTGAAATGATGTGAGTATTGCTAACTCATGAAGTTGAAAACACTTAAGGACCTGTTAGATATTACAACAAGAAAGTTGCAAGTTAAAGTAGCTACATAATGAAAAATTGCATAAAATATTTGTTGGGGGAGACAAAGTGATATTTTTGGAAAGTAGTGGCTAATAATACATGTGTATGTAATGATTAGATCATTCCAATTGATTGTTGGATCGATGGAAGTAAATGAATTGTAGTAGAAAAAAATTTGAGATCACTTTTTTCCATGAATATGATATATATATATATATATATATATATATATATATATATATCTTGTACCTGGAACTGTTAGATATTACAACAAGAAAGTTGCAAGTTAAAGTAGCTACATAATGACAAATTACATAAAATATTTGTTGGGGGAGACAAAGTGAAATTTTTGGAAAGTAGTAAATAATAATACATGTGTATGTAATGATTAGATTATTCCAATTGATTGTTGGATCGATGGAAGTAAATGAATTGTAGTAGAAAAAAAATTGAGATCACTTTTTTCCATGAATATATATATATATATATATCTTGTACCTGAGATATTGACAATTTCTTTGGCTGAGGAATGTTGAAATTGAAGGAAGAAAGGGTATTGAATATGACAGTGTTGCAAGTCCATAAAGAAGACTAGTGCCTATTGCTGCAAGGGCCAAATTATTATGAGCAGAAGCTCATGTCTGGAATTTTTGTTTTTCCTATATGAAGCAATTTTGGGAATCATAATTTAATAAATTGCTAACAAATTGTTTTGGTTGAATGTAGATCAAGGAAATTGCAGGTAGGATGGTCTCGAATATGGAAGGGATGTAATCCCATAAGGAAGAATGATATCTATAGCTACAGAGCCAAACATTATGAGCATAAATCTCATGCTTGGAAAATTTTGTTTTCCTATATAAAACATATTTGACATTTATGATTTAAATTGTTATAACAATATCTCATGATAAATGTATTTTTATAATACAGATGGGATGCCTGCTATTGAAGTCAAAATATTGCAAAAAAGAACACCAGAAGGAAATCGAGCTCAATGATGAAGTCATGGAATGAAGAAAGTCCAATGGACTTGTTGCAGCTAGAGTTCTTGAAGCCGTAACTCTGAAACTTCCTGGCCGAGTGCACTGGAGCCATGGAGAGAAGTGGAATAGCCTGAGGGACTGCAAAAAAGAGAAGGGGGTTCATTTATTTGGGTTGTGTAGGGATGAGAGGGAAGGAGAGATTTCTGGTTGGAACTGCTACCAGAAATACAAATTCTGAAGATCATTATACATGTTTTGGGTTGGAATACCTGTGTATAGATGTAATTTTGGGCCATAGTGCATATGTATATAAGAGTTGGCTGGAATTTTTGTGTGGATCAAGGCCAAAGAGCCTAGATTTGTAATGTTAATAACATTGGAATGGTGTTTTTCACTGAGAGCAGTGCCAAAATAAGGAGAGGGGGAAGTAACATACCAGTTTTAACCCTTATGAACTATAATGTATTATGTAATTGTGACTTGGGCTGGTGAGCTAGTAAATTGCCTAGGAAATGTAATACTTCATATAAATTAATAAAATACACCGCTGGCTGCAAGATGGACAAGGAAAAAACTGATAGGGGGATATGATTCCACGAGAGAGGGGGCTTGAGGGGCTAAGTATTTTGATTATTATTTTTTATTTACCATAATTGATTTTATGGAGAAAAGTGGTTACATGGGATTCTTGGTGAAGACCATGTGGTTCTTAGTTCTTGTGATTATATAAACATCCATTAGGGGTTGTTTTGGGCACTTCTTCTCCCTGGTTCTTCTTCTTCTTCTTCCTTTCCTTCACTGAGGATGAATTCGTGTGCTCTTGGTCTGAGCATGGATATGAATTGTTTCATGAGGATGAATCTGGGTGAAGTTTGGGGATCTTTATTCCTTCTTGTTCGTCTTCTTCCCCTCGTTCATTTTGTTCCCTTGTTCTCTTGTTCTTCTTTCCTCTTCACTAACTATTGCTAGTTTGTATGCTCTTGGGATGAGCATGGAAACAAATGGTAGGAAAATGAAAGCCATTGATGAATGGATGTAATAATTATTGATCATTCAAGAAGGGAATGAATGTATATGTGCATGAGATTGATGGAAGTTCAGATAGAACTGTCCACAACTCCAAGTCTTGAGACTCCTAGTAGGGAGATTCTTAACCAGAAGCAATGGAGCCTTGGAAAGATATGGAAAACCTGAGGGACTGAGTGGCAGAGAAGGGGGTCCATTATATTAGGGTTGTACAGGTCGGGTAGAAGATATTTGGTGTACATTGGATTGTTGTGAGTGTTGAAAGGATTGTGGTAGCTTGAGTGTTGAGAAGCCTGTTAGTTATGAGACTGATGGTAGTTCGGATAGAACTATCCACAAATGAGGATCCTTGGAGTTTCCAGTAGGGATATTTTCTGACTAATAGAAATGGAGCCCTGGATAGAAATGGGATAGTCTGAGGGACTACACGGCAGAGAAGTGTGTTTGTTTCTTTGGGTGGTGCAGACTGAGGGAGAAAGAGATCTAGAAATTCATATTTGTTGTGAGGTTGGCAAACCTAAGAGCCAGTTAGCCAACTTCTTTGTGTTTTAGATTTGGCCCAAGACCCATCCTTGTAGATTCATAGCCCTGGCTTGGGGGTGACCTGTTGTTGAGAGTAAATGAACAATAATGTCTATGGTTGGGAGGAACGTCCTTGGTGTGCAGGAAATTGGTGAATGTTTAATTGAAAGGTAAATGTTCTTTGTGTTTTCTGTATATGTTTATTTCGTTGTGTATTTAATTATCTTTGAGATATGTATTTTTTAATGTGTCTGTCTGTTGGTTGTTTTTTGTACATGGCACATTGTTTACTTATTTATGTTGTAGCAAGGATCTTGATTAATGGATGTGGTTCTTTCATGTTGGTTTTCAGATTAAATGTTGTTATAATTCAAGATTACTTCATAGAACTGAGTCTTGGGACTACAACATGCCTTGCTTGCTGGTGGCTGGGTGTGTTGCATCCTATTTAAGTGGCATGGCCTGGCTTGTGGGTGGCTAGGTATGTTACAGATTGCACCACTCAGTTATATTTCATGTATTTTTTTTAATGGTGCGCTTTGTTAAATGAAACACACTGGTTCTTTGGAGTTTGAAAAGTACCATCACATTATATACCGAGAGTTGTCCTCTATGATGCACAAGATTTGGTTAATTTAATAGAAATCACCACTTAAGGTAAAACTTGGATGCACCAGTAGTGGTGCTTACTCTTATATCCCAAGGAGGCATGTTTCCACCATTCAGAGGAATTGAAAATTTGTGGTAATTTACCAAAAATGGAAATCTCTGAAATACCAGCCGATGGAGCTATCCAAATCATTGAGAAGCACCGAAAACAGGGCATCTGTGAAAATAGAGTAAGCATTGGTGCTTGATTGAGATATTAAAATCACTAGATGAGGTGTCACAATGAAAATTGATCTAGTAGTTTATTTTTATTTACCCTTACCGCGATGCACCATCAGACATTTCAGATGCACCGATACATAACTTCCAATGGTATTTGTGTGATTTGATCGATTCTTGTTATTTTTTATAACTTATGATGGTGTGTTTGAACATATATGCATCGATGTGTTAGGTTTCACTTGAGTATCAGGTCATATGTACCCTATAGGCTCACCAATAAAGATTGTTTGCAAAAAACTTTCAATCACTTGCATATTCTAACAAAAGCAACTATGAACAGTGACAATGTATTTGAACATTTTAGCACTAGTGCGAACAATCCTAAAAGGCACACCAAAAAAAATACCTCCACAGAAACCCCCCACCGACCACCCACCTCCACTATAAACAACTAACGAATAATTTTTTGGGGAGGTTCTGTATAAACCTCCATGAGAAGGCGTTCTTCTTGTAGTGATTGAAGGATAACTTGGCTATAATAAATAATTAATATGAAATAACAACCATATCAACGTTGCAATGAAATTCACTTTGAGTGAGGGATCAAGTATTTTGAAGGTGTAACGATACAAATAAATGGCCCCGATTCAACGAAACAAGAACAATAAATTAACATCCAAATACTATGTCCCTTATAAGGTGTTACCGAGGATGAGAAAAAATGATTACAAATTAGATTTGCCTCCTTCACATGTACATCATAAAATTTCCATTCAAACATCGATCAAACAACTAAGGCTATGATATATTCCTAAGCATGTCATCAAATAGAAAAACTTGTGATTAACAAAAGATGTGATGTGGGTATATGAGTTGGTCATACAAAAACATCTACAACTGATTATCATTGCAACAAATGTCTGTTTGATGGGGAGGGACATGTTAATCTCATCACCATAACCCTCATTCATTATCATTACATTAATTATAGTTACATCACCTTATTATTTACTTTTATCCCTCATCTCCGATGGTATACATCAATAAGACTTTGTTCAAGGATCACATTTTCTTATGCATTTTACATCTTGCAATAAGAGGTTACCAATAGAAGAAGAATTATTTTTCATTCACTCTTTCACTTGATTTGTGCATGGCATTACTAAATTGCATATTTTTAACACTGATTTGGCTATTTGATCCAAGGAATTTGTAAAATTGGATATCTTAGTAACCATCCTAGTTTTCATTAGCCTCACCAATCATTTTCCACAAATCTTCCTCCTCATCATAATGTTTCTAATTTTCATAAAATCGAACAAAATTATCTAGTTTGAAATGAAAATCTAGGATGGTGCTTATTCCTCCTCTTTCTCATATGCTAACTGAGGGATGTGATCTTGTATTTTCTCCTTCAACTCCTTTGCAACATGGTTGACATGATAGTACTAGTGGCTCGCATTCTAATTCTAACATTTTTCTTCCTTTACCAAGAGATGCAATCATCCTTCCACCTTCTCATTATGTTAATCCTTCTACTCCAGTTGTCAATGATGTTATTCATGAAGTTTCTTTTAATGATGGTGTTCATGAAATTTCTTTTAATGATTGTTGGGACTCATAAATGTTGTATTCGCATCCACCTTTCCCTTCATCATTCTTCACATTTCATCGCCTCATTAACCTTTCATGATACCATTTTCATAATTAAATATGGGTTTAACCTTATTATTCTCCAAATCATTTATTTTAGTATTAAAAGGGAATTTGTGATTAAATATTAGAAAATTGACATGTTTTCATATATATCTCAAGAATGTGTGAGCTTTATCATGCGTAGGAATATGTGAAGGATTAATTCAAAAATACTTCTCGAATACATCCTCCACCATTTCAAAATTTGAGGAGATAATTCAAGCCTACTCCAAGGAGAAGATCATGGAGATTTGGTTGTCATATCTTATCCAAGATATATGAGATATATGTGTGAGGATTTGAAGGGATAATATTTTGTAATAATGGGAAATTGGGTGAGAGAAAAGTGGATCTATAATTATGAGATGTTTATCTTCTTTTCAAATCTCTCATGTATAAAAGAGAGTGCCCTCTCTTCATAAAGTAGAAGAATTATTATGATGTAAGGTAGGTTCTTGAGGAGAGAATTGTTATGATGTCGATTTGATTCATGAGGAGACTCTTTTTGTAAACCTACTTGTTGAAGATTAATGGAAGTTTGAATTCAGTGATCTTGTGTCTCTTAGAAGTTAGCATCTACTGATCTAAAATATTCCATGTTGGCATCGACAAGGGCCACTGATCCATCTTGGTAAGCTCATTGTAAATTGTTAGTGTAGATTTTCATTTCATGTACCTGTTATTTTGATTTCATGTTATTTTGTATGATTTCACTATTTTTTGCAAAGTATGTCAATGCAGGAACAATTGGATCTCCATATTTCACAATACATGAGATTTAATGGAGCATCCCACTACACTTAGATTTATTTTCCAGAATTGATTAGGTTACACCTTGCTAACACATGCACAATCAATACCTCCATCTCTCACCGTACATGCACCTATAATGGAATGTTGTGAATGTGCAAAGTGTTAATTGTTGTTATTTTAATTGCTCCAGGAGATAGAATCAAAGTTAGTCTTTTCCCTTCATAAGCCATCAATGAACCAGTCCATCACCTACGCAAGATCTTTTTCTTGTTTATGATTTTTTCTTTCCATCTTTTGAATTGTCTGAAGATTGTTATTTTTAAAAGTGTGTTGGTTTCTAAATGGTTTTCTTATCCAAGCTATACTAAACAGACATAGGAGCCTATCTGTTATCGGCACATATAGTGCATCAACTCTACTGATTACGAATCCCAGTTGATAATTTATGTTTGGTAATATATTATGCATATAATTGCACCAACAATGATGTTGTATGTTCTATTTTTGTTGATTTAGAATTTGTTTATTGTTCATGATAATAGTATTAATAATAAGTTGTTGACCCACCTTTTGAAAACAAACTTGTTATGGTTATGCTTGTCAACGTAGTCCATAATGCTATTGAAATTTTCCTCTTGATATCAATAATTGGCATCAATCATAAAAGCATTGTTTCTATATGTGATTTTATTTGTAATTTTATTGATAAATTCTTATTGTTTAAGCTATCTTTAATGAACCTATCATTTGATATATCTTTAATTTAAGAAAGACATAAGGACAAATGATCTTATTTTTATTTTGCAACTTGAATATGCCTCTTTCTCTCATACTCTTTGAACTATTAGATCTTCCTCCTATATACTACTTTCTTACCATTGTGCACACAGTCCTCCTCCATTACATACACGTGAACTTGCCACTTATCTCTTGCTACTCAACCTATTAGAGCTCCCTCATATATATCATATTCTTCACGTTCTTGAGACATTCCTCCTCCATCATTTACACTAAACTTGGTAATCGAAAACTCCTATATTGAATAATAATTTAATTTATATATATATATATATATATATATATATATATATATATATAATTGTTTATACATTTTTTCAGTATTTGCTTTCTATTCTATCAGAATAAAACATTCTTTCTATAAAAAAAAAATTAAATATGCTTCATTTGATGTAGAACATCATATATCTTTATATCATTCTCTTTTGTGATATAACTAGTAGTTGAACTTTGTTTTCTAATTTATGGAAAAAAAAAATGTTTTCATGGTTTTGTTTTTGCATAAAGATGTTATATGGTTATGGGTACTTAATAATGCAACAATCATATTTCTTTATATCATTCTCTTTTGTGATATAAATAGTAGTTGAACTTTGTTTTCTTTTTTATGGAAAAAAATATGTTTTCATGGTTTTGTTTTTCATAAAGATGTTATATGGTTATGGGTACTAAAAATGCAACATATTATATTATGGTTTAATAACTCTTTTTGATATATGGTATGATGGATAATTATGTTTATAAAAAAACATTTTATATTTTGATTTTAATGAACTTCTTATTTATGAATGATGAAGATATAAAGAAAAAAATAGTATAAATCTGTGATTAGAATAAACTAGTAAATATAGTTAAAATAAATATATGAAAAAGTTGCGATAACAACTTAATCCTTGAGTTAAATCCATATATAAATTTAGATTTAGATTTAAGATATTTTTTCCTTAAATTGAATCCGTATATAAGTTTAGATTTAAGATATTTTTTCCTTAAATTGAATCCGTATATAAGTTTAGATTTATGATCATTTTTCTTTCTAGCATGTACATAGATTTTCTACCCTCTTACATCTCATCGATTAAAAGGATTTTCTATCATAAATTGCTACTTATCCTTTATCTATTAGTAATTATCCCATCGTACAAATTATTTAAAGAGAATAGCCATGGAGATTAGGGAATAATACTATATGATACTATAAGCATAACAAATATTTTCCGATTTATAAATTAAACTTAAATTTGATAGGAGAATTTTGTAAGAATTTTATATTTAGTGAAATAACCATTTTCTTGTGGTTGAGATATAAAAAATGAGATATAAGGATTTTTCCAATTTATGAAATAAATTTAAATTTGATATGAAAACTTTATACAAATTTTAGGTGAAATAATATGATTAAGGTATAAGGATTTATGTATTTTGTAATTTAAAACATACATGTTACATTAATCTATTAGTGTATACAAACTCTTTGTATGCGTACATAAATAATGATGAATTCAAGCATAACAGATATTTTCCAATTTATGTTTTAAATTTATATGAAAACTCTATAAGAATTTTATATTTGGTGAAATAACCATTTTACTGTGGTTAAGGTATAAGGATTTATGTATTGTGTTTGTTTGTAATTTAAAACAGACAGGTTACACGAATCTATTAGTATATGGAATCTCTTTGTATTAGTACATAAACTAGCACAACCACAAATTCGTGGTTGGTGAACGCCGAAAGGTTTCACCAACCGCGAGTGGGCTAATACTAACCACGAATTTGGATTGAATCTCTTCGCCATGGCAAATTGAAAACCCTCTCAGGAACCTCCTCTCCTTCCATCATCTGCACTACCGCTCTCATCGAAGGTCTATTATGGGCATCTTCTTGGATGCAGAGAAAATCGATCTGCAATAATCTAATAACTTGTTTTCCATCGAAATCATCATCACCTAAAAGTCTCGAATCGATCACCTCCAATTCTCTGCCAATAACAACCATGGAGACCGCCCAAGCAGGAAAATAACACTTATGGAAATCAGCCTGCAATCAAATCAACGCATTGTTAATCGCACGAATAACAAAGGGAAATGTTCATGCATGAACAATTCATTGCTAAGGCGTGAGTGGACAGCCAAAAAAAATTGAAAGTGCTGACAGCCAGTAAATGAAATCGCGCAGACAACCAAATTGAAAGTGCGGATAGCCAGTAAATTGAAAGTGCGGACAGCCAAAAATGCTACAGTAATCATTCAAACTTGGCAATCATAGAGTGCTACAGTAATTTCTTAATATTATTAGGTAAATGTTAAAAAGTAAACAGGGTAACGGATGCATTCAAAAATACAAGGAAGTTATGAAGAGTAAATCATATTCATTGATTTGGGAGGACGACTAAGAATATGCTAGCATCTTGAATTGTTAGCCATCAGATTAGAATTTTAGATTAAAAGATGATTAATTGTGCCCATTGTCAATAGGTATACGCCTTTCGGCGTAATAATGATGAATTCTTTTTTACATACTAATTATATAATCACATCTTAATTTTTTATTTTGAATTTTTATTTTAGTTTTTCATGGTTTGATAAACATTAAGATAATATTATATATGATAGATTTAATTCTTCCAAATTAAAAAATAGTTGGCATAAATATTCCCTTTGACTTATGATGATTTTTCATTAAAAATAAATAAATTTGACTTATGATGATTTTTCATTAAAAATAAATAAATCTGTAAAGAAGACTTAAATGTCAACAATGAACTCATTTTTTCCTATTAATTTTTCATGAAGAAGCAATGCTCATGAAAAAAAAACAATGGATTTGTAAAGGATACTTAAATTTCAACAATGAAATAAGAGATTAAATAGAGTTTATCTCTTACAATGTTTATGAGAAACTACTCAACCAACAAAATGACTCATTAACCATAAATTCTCAAATAAGTCTTCTGACCAACCATGAAACAAATGTTGATATTATTGTAGTTGCGGGAGGTACTTACCTCCACGTGTAATCCTGATGAGAATAGAATATTATGGGAAGCAAGAAGAAACCCTAAAGCATTAAACTTAACCCTAGAAGACAAGTCGGCTCAAGGAAATAATTAATGTTAAGTATTTAGCCTCGAGAATGAGAAGTCGGCCTAGACAGCTCAGGAAACATTATAAATACAAGTAGCTAGACCTCATTTTGTACACACAGCTCATAATTTTAGTTGGGAAGAAGTGCGCACTACAGAAACTAGACAAGTGCGCAAGTCTGGGGAGTAGCTACAGTCGACAGCTGTCGATAGTTGTCGCAATATGTATTCCTGGTTTAGGCTCGGACTTTCTATTGGTTATGGTTGGAATTTCTGATCAGTCTTGGTTATCTTTTCTTGATGCATTAGTCTTGGTTGGCTATTGGTTTGCTTCCAGAATCATTTTTTGTCAAGGTTAAGGTTCTCGGGGGTGGCTTGGGCCCATGGTTGGGTGACAATATTGTTATATTGTCTATGGTTAAACGAGCACATTGATTGATTTCTAACAGGTTATAGGCCCACACTATCTTCGGATAGTCTAACCGCTGGAAGATAGATTGTGAGGATTTTCTCAGCTACAGTCGCAGTTGCAGCCGATTTTTGCTACAACAATGAAACCTTAAACCTCTTGTTAAGATATTGACCTAATTTCTAGATAGCCTAGTGATCCCTAGCCTAGCACACCTCCTAGTACTCTCATCAAGATAGGACATTAAGTTTAAATTTTTGGTAAAAAATCGAAGGTTGACAAAACCAAAAGAAGTCATGACTTACCCTGTGAAGTCAAAAAACAAGTTAGAAGGGGATTCTAACTTCAGAGCATGGAAGACAAGGATTGATCTCATCCTTGCCAAGAATAAAGTGTTAGATATCGTTAAGGGAAAGATCGTGGAACTAGAGTTTGAAGAAGGAAAAGAGAAGGAACCTCAGAACGTTGCAGTTATGGAGAAGTTCAAAGACAATGACATCAATGCCATGAGTATCATAGTGGAATCTATAAGAGACCACTTGATACCTTACATATCCCATATTGAATCATGTAAGAAGATGTAGAATGACCTATCTAACGTCTTCTTAGTCAGAAACATTGGACAAGTAATGAGTTTGAAGAATGAACTCCATAACATGAAAATGAGTCCATGGTAGTAGCCATGAAAAGAAACACATCTTCAATTTTACTTTAGAATAAGTATTCTTCGAAAAGAATCCCTAAAGTATCCCTGGTTGTCCATCCACATCCATGATCCTATGATGAAAGGAAGAAGTTGGAATCTTCAGGGCATTTAATCTATAGAAAACTCCATGGACCCAAGATCTAAAGAGAAACATGAGAAAGAAAATGAAGATTCAAGAGAGAAAAAAAATCTAGAACAACTAGTCATTATATCGAGAATCACAAGACTACCAGCTTGGTTTGAACCCACTAGAAGAAATCAAGCAGAAGAAATAGAAGTTGTGATGAATAACAATGTATGGAAGACTTATGAATGGAAGCATTGCGAGATATAGAACTAAAGGTTCTGCCATATGGAGGGAGAAGACTATGATGATATCTTGTTCCAGTAACCATACATACCTCTACTTGAGCCATTATATTCCCTGCAATATCTATGGGTTGGAGTTTACATGAGATGAATCTAAGGAAAGTTTTCCTCAATAGAGTAATTGAACAAAAAAGTGTATGTAGAGAAACCTCAAGATTTTGAGGTATACCAGAAAGAGACTCTTATATGCAGATGGAAGAATACAACTTGGTGCAGAGCCTCCAATGAACAACATAAGCGTGGTGAAAAATTTCTATAACAAATATATTTTATCAGAATGGTTACTCAGAAGTCCAGGATGATGGATTGAAAAATCCATGAAAAACTTTCATGATGACAGAGGAAGTGCCACTTAGATATTTTCCAGGATAACCCTTGCCACGATGTCATGAGCTAGCAGGAAACAAAAAGAGATGAATCCAACCATGATATACTATAATTATCAAGAACTACATGAATCCTTTAGAGAAAACCAATGTTCCAGAAAGACTAAAGTACTTTGAGATCAAGCATTATATTCTCCGTGATGAGGTCTAGAAAAGAGAAGTGGTTCTCCAATATATCTCTATGGATGAGTATATAGAAGATACTTTGATAAATCCTCTATACAAGATGAAAAAGTTTGCATACTCAAGAAACAAGATGGAGCTCGTGGAGATGACTTCCTTATTGAAAAGGGAAGAGATGACTCCTAGGTTGGCAGGGAGCACTGATGTGTTATTGATTTATGGATAGTGATTTTTCAGTTCGAAAAATGGTCCAGGATGAGTAGTTCCTTTCCCTTTCAGAAAGTGGTTTGAGATTTCTAACGGACAAGCATTTTCTAGTTTGGAAAATGGTCTAGATCAAACTGTCATTTTCATAATGAAAATGGTTTGATAGATTGTTGATGTACCATAGACAGTGATTCCCCTTATGGACAGTGTGGGGGAATGGTCTAGGACAATCTTTCTTCTTGACATTCACTCTCAGTATTGGTCAAGTAGAATGGTCCTCCTTTCCGAGAAGTCATTCTTTCGAAGTTCAAAGTTGTGAGCAGTTTCAAAGAATGGTTCATTTTGGAGGTTGGTGCAGGCCATTCATTTCCTTAGGAAATGGTCCAGACATTCATTCCCTAGGGTAGACTCATTCTCTCGAGGTTGCACTTTGTTTAGTGCTAGAGGAATGGCCCAGTTAGGTGAATGGTCTAGGTTCAACAATCAAGGATAGACATTCCCTAGGGCAGATTCATTCTCTCCAGGTCACACTTTTCTTAGTGTCGAAGGAATGGCCTAGATAGGTGAATGGTCCAGGCTCAAAAATCTGGATAGTTATTTTTCTATGCTTGAGAAGAATATCCCAGTAGCTCATGGTTGATGTTTTACCTTCTGAGGGAAGATGCTCTTCCATATATCACAAATGTGAGTGGAAGAATGGTCCAGATGACTCAGTTTATATCATAACATTGTTTTTCTGTGCGGGTTGATATCAGATGATATGATTTCTATGGAGATTGTATGTCTTTGGATAGTGAATGTATGCTACTATGGTGGATTTGTTCCACTGGTTGGGACTATGTGTCATTGATTAAGTAGTTGTGTGCTACTTGGTGTGGTAGTATATCATTGTATTGTAGTTGTGTACTACTATGGATAGAAACAATTGTGTTCTATTGAATGGCATTGTTCTAATTTCCATGTAGACTATCATTAGTGTTGAAAATGATTATCAGTTAGATGTTGGTCAGTGTACTGATGGACAAACATTCTTCAGACGGAAAATGGTCCAGGACATTTATTCTTCTAGGACATATGTCGGGATTAGAAGAATGGTTCTTGTATCACTCTTTGGAGTGAGTGACTTATTCAATATCATGCCTGATTACTCAGATGGAGTATATTTTCGAGAGATGATGCAGTTGATGCTATCAGATGACACTAATAGTGATGATGGTGCTCGTGATATAATCATGAGATACCTTCTATGACTATGATGACGCTACCATTTGAATGGTATATTTGTGCCCAAGACCATTTCCTTCAATACCTCCCTAGCTAGGAGGGAGTGCTGATATTATGGTAGTTGTGGGAGGCATTTACCTCCACGTGTAACCCTGATGAGAATAGAATATTTCGGGAAGAAAGAAGAAACCCTAAAGAATTAAACTTAACCCTAGAAGACAGGTTGAATGAAGGAAACAATTAGTATTAAGTATTTAGCCTCTAGAATGAGAAGTCGACCCAAAGCTCAGGAAATAGTATACATACAAGTATCCAGACCTCATTTTGTACACAAATCTCAGAATTTCAGTTGGGAAGAAGTGCTCACTGCAAAAACTGGGCAAGTGTTCAAGTTTGGGGAGCAGTTGTAGCCGACAGCTGCTACAATCTGTATTCCTGGTTTAGGCTCAAAATTTCTAATGGTTATGGTTGGACTTTCTGATCATTCTTGGTTATATTTGCTTGATGCATTAGCCTTGGTTGGCTATTGGTTTTCTTCCAGAATCATTCTCTATCAAAGTTAAGGTGCTTGGGGGTGGCTTCAGCCTATGGTTGGGTGACAATATTTTTATATTGTCTATGTTTAAACAAACACATCCATTAATTTCTAACAAAAAATACTTTACCATCAATGATAAAAATACTTTTCCATTGACGGAGTTACCATGATAAAAATACTTTAAATCTTTGACGGAGTTACCAACAAAGATTTAAGATTTCATGAATGAGATATTCTCACACAATGATATTACCAACAAAGATTTCATGGATGATATATTTTCACACGATGATATTTTTTTATGAGTCATTAAATTTTTTTTGATCATGGAGCTACAAAAAGGATTTTGATGGACGAGATAGTTTCACACGATGATATTTTTGATAAGTCATTTACTTACAAAGTAAGGATTTCATGGACGAGATAGTCTCACACAATGATATTTTCGACAAGTCATTTACTTACAAAGTAAGTGTCAATCGATATATCACCAAGATTGTTCTTACTAAAGGATCGTCATTCTAAGGGGATGAGGTTATTCAATGGAGGTGGACGTAGTCAAAATTAGGGTTGAAATACTATGACGAACAAGGTAGACATCAATTTAGAGACAAGGAAGAAGGAATTGTTTTTAAGAGGAAAAGTAATAGGACGATGTACTTAATTTTTAGCTTTTGTTGATATAATAATTTCACAATAATCTCATCGATTTTAAGGCAAGAGAGATTGAACTAGAAATATCTATGTTTCATTTTTATAATATGAAATTTGATTATGGTGTTACACTTTCTTTTTTCACTTTTAAATGTTTTTCTCCATTATACCCAATTTTAGTATTTTTAATATTTTAAATCACATATATTATATTTTTTTTAATATATATATATATATATATATATATATATATATATATATATATATTCTCAAATTATGTTTCATAAGGTATAATTATGCAATAGTTAGTTTTTGTTAGTTTTGCAATGTTCATAAGATGAAATAAAATTGTTTTAATTAATAGTGAACAATGTAAATGAAAAATATAACATGATCATAATATTAATTGTAAATGTAAACTTAGATTTGTGTTTATTTTGATTGATTAATTGAAATAAAAATTTATCTTCTAATATTGATAAGATGAAGATAGAAATTATGATTGAATTCATTTATTATACTAGATTTGTTTTTAATTATTTCAAATCCTCAACTCATTTTAATATGGAACACTTGTTTATGATTTTAGTGAAAGGTATCATAATCTGATGTGATGGGTATGGAGTGTACAAGACAAAATAATACTATCAAGGAAAGCAAACTATACTCATAAAAAAAATTTGGATTAGAAACTTAAAACAAGGTCAACTACCTTAGATAAAAAATAACAACCAAGATGATCGAACTAGTTTCCAAAAGAGTTTCATTCTTGATTCATTAGTAAACTTTGGATCGAGTATGAAAGTTTAAAGAATTCAAGTTGGTGTCATGCTTTCAAGAGGATCTAAGGAGACCAAAAGGCCAAGTCTTGGAACTCTTGTCTTCTCACATCACTTGGGAAAAATCTATAGAAGAAATATGGGATATGGAACCAACATAGGAGCTTGATTGTAGCTCAAAGACTCTAACATGAAGGTAGAAAAAAAAGAGAATTATGGAAAAAAATGTAAATGGATGGTAGACTCCAAAGACCAATGAATTATTGCTTTTCTTTTCAATTCTTCGATACTTAGAGGCTTCATCTATTGGTGTCTCATTTTTGTAAATAAAACCTTAATAATGATACAGTAATCCATGCAAGGCTTGCAAAGGATAAAAAAATGGAAAAAAGGAAATAAAAAATAGCCCAAAGGAATTCCCTAACTAAGGTGGTTTGATCCTTAGCTAAGTATCAAGACCATCAATATTAATATCAACTCTTGCAGCAATTTCAACTACATCATGTCCTTCATAAACTTGGGAGTGATGTGCCCCATCTGACACCTCAAAAATATTTGGATGTGATACATCACTCTAAATATTTTAGGTGTGATATGTCACACCTCTAAATATTTCATTTGCAATAAGGCATATTCCTTGTGTCACGATCTTTTAAAATGTATGCATGATACGCCTTGCATCACACCTCTCTTAAACTTTGGTGACATGCCCCTTAAACCTTGAAAACCTTTGTGATGAGCCTTGTTTTAAGAAATTTATTTTAATGTCTTATGCATCTCTTTTACAAATCTTTTGTATTATGTGAATGACTTAAAAAACTATATGTATGTCCCTTTAAAAGGTGTCTTATGTTCCCCCTTTAAAAATGTGTTTTGTTTTATGTGCACTTCATAAAAATGTTTGGTTTCACATGTATAACATAAAAATAAACTTTGTTGTCATGTGATACTGACTTTGAAGATAGAAATTTTGGTGCAGTGTGACATATCACGGAGAAAGAAACTTTGGTGTTGTTCAACATAGAATGAAGATATAAACTTTGATGCAATACAACATATCACAGTAAAAATATTTCGGTGTGATACACCATGAAGGATAACAAATTCATACATTACAAATATAAAAAATTGACCATGAAGATAGAAACATTGGTGCAGTGTGACATATCATGGAGATACAAAATTTGGTGTAGTGCGACATATAGCACTAAAAATATTTTGATGAGATAATCCATGAAGGAGAATTTTTTTATCTCATGTGACATGCACAAGAAAAATGATTTTTTGAGCAATATGTTGTGCAAGTGGAAAGTTTTGGTCCATGTGATACATTGCACATGTAAAAACATTTATTGCAATACACTATGAGAAATGAAGCTTGGGATTCATGTGATGTGTTGCAAGAATACACTTTTTTGTTCGATGTGGTGAGGTGAAGGAAAACTCCGGTCAATGAAGTACATCGCAAAGAAAGAAAGATTTGAAGAATGCAATGACATGGAAGATGCAAAGGAGTTCTCCTAAGAAATTTTCATTTATCACAATGAAGGAATGTTTGCACTGATGCAATATGTCATGACCAAAAAGGGTTTAGGCATGATACATGTTGTGTTGCAACAAAAGTGATTTTAAGTTTGATACATTGGAAGGGGTTAAGTTTCTTCAAGATGCGAAAATGATTTTTTCTTACAAGTTTTTAGAGCCAAAAACAATATGGGGGGTTGCTTCTAGCTCGACACATGGTCAAGGTAAACCATTTCCAATCATAGTCAACCACGACCATGGTCATGGTAAACAATAGTCATGGTCAATATCAACCATGGTCAAGGTCAACCATAGTCAATGGTAGTCATGGTAAACCAAGGTCAACAAAGGTTTTTATCAAGGTCATGGAAATGGTTAATCATGGTCATGATCAACCATATTCATTCAAGCTCAAGGTCAACCATATTCAACCATGTTCAACCATGGTTATGGTCATTTTAAACATTCTCAATCATATTCAACTAAAGTAAATGAAGGTCAACCAAATCTAACCATGGTTAGTTGCAGTCTACCATCCTTAACCATAGACAACCATAGGAAACCGTAGGTTTCCATAGTAAAACATGGTCAACTAGATGCCATTCATATTAAACCACAATCAACATAGTTATCTACACTCAATAGGTTCACCCATGGTCAACCATAGTAAAATGTGGTCAACCAACTTTAGCCATGGAAAATAATAGTTTAACTTAGTCAACCATAGTCAACCATGGTAAACTAAATTCAACCTTGTTGGAGTTACTTCACACACACCTAGGATTTATTTTTCCTAAGGTTATTCCTTGTTTATTAGTCATAATTAGTCATTATCCAGTCTCCTATATTTTAGGGGAGAATATTC
>JZKD02S0552337.1:229487-271256 GCA_000966675.3 Picea glauca
AAGACTAGTTGACTAGTTAACTCAGCTAGGTGGCAGTTCACTCTCGTAACTGCCTGAGAGACTAGACTAGGTGGCAGTTTACTCTTGTAACTGTTGGTGTGTGTCCAAATCAATATAGACCACCACTATGGCTCATTAGTTACTTATTTATCCTATATATATTGTAAATTATTCACTCCTTGAGTGTGGAATAATGGTTAATGAGAATTATTTCCATTCTTTCTCTCCTTCTTCTTCGTTTTCCAATTCTCTCTGCAAATTTGTCTATCATGTTTAGATGGATCTATTCTGTGCAGGTTCAACACATTTAGAAACCTTAGTATACCTTGGTTCACTAAAGTCAAACATTGTAAAACATAGTCACACATAATCAACCATGACTAACAAAATTCAACTCTGGTCAAACATAACCAATCATGGTCAATAATTGTCAACCATGAAAAACCGTAGTCTACCGTGGTCAACCATCATCAACATGGTCAACCATGATCAACATAATCAATCATGCTCAATGTGGTCTTCTGTAGTCAACCACTTCAAACACTTTTACTTATGTAGTTATGCTAGTGTAATTTGATCTACCATTTCTCATAAACATCTATAAAAACACACAAATGTAATTCGAAAATATTTGGCATTCCCATGAGAAAGTGATGACAATGATGTTGATGAGTTGGAGAGTGACATGTGAGCCAATAGATTAAAAGTTTCCTCCCTAGCACTAATCCTTGCAAAAATGACATTAATAAGATTGCCACTTCGCTTGAGTCAGACATGCCATTTTTGTAGCATCTCTACTACTGCTTTAGCTCTAAAATGTAGACAATTTGATTTGATTTCTAATGTGCATTGAAGACCTACCAAGACCTACCACCAGTGGTGGATTGTTCATAAGGAATGCATGTACCTATAGACCAATGAAAAAACATAGAAATTAAATAAAAATAAATGTTTAATGCAAATGGTTGTGGTAGTTTTAAATTTTTATTTGATTTTATTATTAATTTTTTAAAGAAATATCACATCTAAATAGGGTTGTTTATTCAAACCAAGTTATATAACTAATCACAAAATAACTAGTAAAATAATAGAAAATGTGAAAAAAAAATTAAATTAAAAAATGTTTAATAAAAAATAAAAATAAAAAAACTTTGGTGAACTTAGAATTTTTTATTTAAATGGATCAATTATTTTTTTAACCATTAAAGCAATTGCTATAGTCCCTTCAAATAATAGTAAGCTTCAAATAATACTAATCTTAAACATGATTATTATTATCTTAAACATGATTATTATTATCTTAAACATGATTACAAATAATAGTAATCTTCAAATAGTACTAATCTTAAACATGATTATAGTGAAGATTTTCATTTAGTTCATGTAAAAAAAAAATTGTTTTTCCAAATAACAAAGCCTTAGTACTTCCTCTCATTATAAGTTCTAATGACTTCAAACCCTTACGTGCCTTTTCTATGAATACTATGACTTCTTTATTTAAATTTCATATCAATTGTAGTAAAAATTTCACATCAATAGTAATACTTTATTCAGTTTTATTTTTTATGAAATTTTTTTGGAAACAAGGGTTGAGATTTCAAATCCTTACGTGCCTTTTCCATGAAGATTGTGACTTCTTTATTTATATTTTATTGAGTAATAGTTTATTCAGTTTCATTTTTTTATGAAAGAATTTTGTAAACAAGGATTGAGATTTCACGGAACCTATGTGAAAATATTCACAACCATTTCTCCTAACCATTAGACTAAATCTAATTGAATTATATATAATAATAAATAAATAGACAAATTGTATTTTTTTTAAATTTATAATTTTAATATATAAAAATTAAAATAAATTAATTAATTTTTTTTTAATTTTATTTATAATTAATAAATCAAAATTAATATAAATATATAAATATAAATAAACTTACACTTATACAACTCTATTCATCAAATAATTATCAAAACACTTCCCTTTACAACATGTTCCACCATATTTTAACAAATCATTATGAAAACACTCCCCTTTACAACCTGTTAACACCATATTTTAACAAATTCAAAACACTCCCCTTTACAACATGTTCACCATATTTATTGGTGGAAAATGTTGACCAATATTAAAACCCTATTTAGTTTCATTAGCTGTGAAAGAATTTTAACCGTCATTTTGTTAGCAACTTCTTCATTGATATTTAAACAAATCATTATGAAAACACATCCCTTTACAACATGTTCCACCATATTTATTGGTGGAAAATGTTGACCAATATTAATACCCTATTTAGTTTCATTCGTTGTGAAAGAATTTTGACCGTCATATTGTTCGCAACTTCTTCGCTGATATTTAATTTCTTACCTAGTCAACTTTTTAAAAGTGCATTTCCATTGCCCTATTATATATATATATATATATAATTCAATTTGTTTTGAAATTTTATACTAAATTTAATAATTATTTTATTTAAAATAAGTGCATTTCCATTGACTTATTATTACTATATATAATAAATTCAATTTGTTTTGAAATTTTTAGCTAAATTTAATAATTATTTTAAACTAAATTTAATAATTATTTTATTTAAAATAAATGCATTTATATATTATGTAAATTGAATGAAAATTGTTAAAAGTTTGAAAAAAAATTAAATTATAAAAATTTCTGCCATGAAATTTACGACCTATTCCCTAAAAGGAAAGAAACGAATCGATATAACATAATTCTAAATTAACAAAATTGCAATAATTTGTAAACAACCCAGGTTAACCTACATAATATTAGTTCACCGGATTATAATAAGAAGAACCAAACAAAGTTCGATAACATCATATTTCAACGAATAAATAATTGGCCACAGTTACTGGTCAAATAGAGTCATCCGTGCATAATGCTGGCATCCTTTATACA
Source organism: Picea glauca (assembly GCA_000966675.3). Taxonomy (NCBI): domain Eukaryota; kingdom Viridiplantae; phylum Streptophyta; class Pinopsida; order Pinales; family Pinaceae; genus Picea; species Picea glauca. The sequence goes on from JZKD02S0552337.1 coordinate 232,402, forward strand.
CATGCGAGTAGGTTAATTTCAGAGTAATCTTTTATTTTTCAGTTAAAAAAAATGCGTAATCTAAATTTTATATATATAAAAATTTTATACATTTTAAAATAAGTTTTATTTTATTTTCAATCAATTCAAATACTCAGAAAATCTATCAAAATTCTAAATTGAAAAAAAAAAAATTAACAAACTAAAAACCTGCAAGGAAAAGTAACGCGAAGATTGCTATAGCCCACTCCTATAAACATGTTGGGCTATAAACATGTTGAGCGGAGAAATCGTTCAACATTATTAGATCGATAAAGACAAAGTTCTGACATGTGATATCATAGTTTATAACCGTTTCTAATTTGTTCTTTATCTTTGGTATTTATTGCTAATACTTTCGGGATTAGGAGTTTTAGTTACCCACGGCATAAACCGCGTGCGTAACAGCTCGCGCGGCATGTGATCTTGACTTAACCTGTGTTGATCGTGGCTACTGCGAAGAATTGATCGCGAAACAACAGAGAAACATGTACAGAAGCGTGAGAATATAAAACAACGGATGTATGGAGCATTTATGGCAGTTTTTCAGGGTCTACGCTATTGCTATCTATAAATACTTTGTGAATGGTACCAACATATACCCAGCTCGAGTTCGGCTCTCTCTAAGGTTTAAGGTTCAAGGTTTAAGAGATTGATAGATCATCTTCCTCGGAAGGTAAGATCTGTTTTTTTACAGATTTATGATTATTATATCTGCTGCTTTGGTCGTTTCGAGCTGTGAAATCTGTTTTGGTTTAAGGTTTAAGAGAATGATAGCTTATCTTTCTCCGAAGGTAAGATCTACTTTTCGACAGATTTATGATTATGATCTCTGCTTCTTTGGTCGTTTCGAGCTGCGAAATCTGTTTTGGTTTAAGGTTTAAGAGATTGATAGATTATCTGTGAAATCTGTTTTGGTATAAGGTTTAAGAGAATGATAGATTATCTTTCTCCGAAGGTAAGATCTACTTTTCGACAGATTTATGATTATGATCTCTGCTTCTTTGGTCGTTTCGAGCTGTGAAATCTGTTTTGGTTTAAGGTTTAAGAGATTGATAGATTATCTGTGACATATGTATTGGTTTAAGGTTTAAGAGAATGATAGATTATCTTTCTCCGAAAGTAAGATCTACTTTTCGACAGATTTATGATTATGATCTCTGCTTCTTTGGTCGTTTCGAGCTGTGAAATCTGTTTTGATCTCAGTTAAAATTGTCAGCCTTCGAGAGAATGAGTCGCAACGAGAGGTGCCATTGAATTTACATTAGCGATCGTTTTGCGCATTGTATATTTCATGATGCAATTAATCTCCGACATCGGTTTCATGACTAATTATTGATGAATGACTGTATACTCTGCAGTAGCATATGGCGTCAACAAAGAGTATTGTGTGGTTTACATTGTTGGGATTCTTGTGGATGACATCTCGTAGAGCTCGGGGAGATCTTGACTGGGAATATGCGAATGCAACATTCTTCAACGGCAGAGACACTTCTAGGGCAATGGGTAAGTGAATTTTATTGGGAAAAAACTCCATTTATGCAGTTGTTATCTGTTTTATTTATGCATTTGTTCTGTTTTACTAGCACAGCCGCTAACTCGCGGCTAGCGGCTGGTGAACACCGAAAGGTTTACAGCTTGTAAAACTTTAGTGTAGTTAAACAAAAACTTAATTAGTTTAGGAAAATCCATACTCAAGAAAATTCATAGTGTAATAACTTGGCTTGTACTGATATTAATCTATGTTTATCATCTAAACAATAATCATATGATCTTATAATTTTTTAATATAATTAGGTAAATTTAATATAATTAGGTAAATATGAAAAAGTAAACAGGTTAACTGATCATTCATAAATGCTATGAACAATAAATCAGATTTTAATGAACAATAAATCAAGTTCATTGATTTAAGAAGACTATTATGAATATGACTGCATCTTCAATATCTTCTTCAATTATTGTTAACCATCAGATTAAAATACCATTAATTTATACCCATTTTGAATAGGTGTAAGCCTTTTCGCCTAACCAGAGAAGTTTAGTAACTCGTCGTCTCTGAGGAGGAGGTATAAGGATACATGTCTTATGGTGAATATTTGTATAATTCATCCGTGAAAATGAATGTCTCAGGGAATGGCTGCGGATACGGCAATGCGTACAGTCGATGCTACGGAACGAACACAGCAGCTCTTAGTACAGCTCTTTTTAACGATGGAATTACTTGCGGGACATGCTACGAAATAGCATGCGATGGCGAGTATCAATGGTGTTTGCCTGGCATTGTAACTGTTACTGCCACCAACGTGTGCCCTCCAAACACTTCTCTCCCACACGACAATGGTGGATGGTGCAATCCGCCTCTTAAGCATTTCGTAATGTCTCGGTCTGCTTTCCTACAGATTGCCAACAAGAAAAGAGGCGTAACCCCCATCAAATATAGGAGGTAGATACGAGCTGTTTGATCTTGAATATTGCATTCATACATTCTTGTTTTGTGTTATTTTTTGAAGATGGATCAACTCTCGCTCTTTTTTAATGTATGCACATTGCAGAGTACATTGCATAAGGCAAGGGGGGATTCTATTCACGATGCTTAATCGTCATTCCTCATCAAATACTGTGCTCGTGAGCAATATTGGAGGAACAGGAGACGTGGCCGCTGTTTCAATTAAAGGTTCAAATCACACCGAGTGGCAACCAATGACTCGACGTTGGGGACAAATTTGGCAGAGAAAATCTTACTTGAATGGTGAGACTCTGTCGTTCGAAGTCACATCCGGCGATCACGAGGTTGTGGTCTCCGAGGAGGTGGTTCCTTCAAATTGGACGATCGGCCAGACATTCGAGGGAGGGCAATTCTAATTTCCGGGTCTTCATTGTATCCCGTTGTTTAAATCTAAAGTTCAGAATGAGCCGTTTGGCGTTTGGCATAGTGATAGTTATTAGTAATTTCGTTTGTGGCTACCTCCAGAACTGGGTTCTGTTGATTATTAACCATTAGGGAAGCTATTTTCAGCACGGCTTTGGATTTCATAGCAAATAAAAGATATTGTTCCGAAGATTTAAATATTGTAATAGGACGTCTGAGCCGCTCCTGGCGATTTTTGTGAGCACTAAATCAATTTCGTTTCCATGATTCTGTTGTTTTCTTTTAAGTGATTCCTTAATTAAAGAATTGATGAAATCGAAACGTAGAGAATTAAAAATTGTTTGAAGAAACATCAATGAGACAGCACATAATTTATTCTTCCTGAAAGTGTTTGAACAATGATTCCTGTTTTAAGAAAAACTTAGAAGCAGTTCTATTTCCATACTCGGAACCAGTGATTAATAAGGTTCCTTCGTATTAACTTACATTCATTAATTGATAATATAAATAGAGAGATAATAAAAATAGTGAATCCTGAAGGCATCCTTCTCGTGCAATCACAAAGGCTGAATATGCATCCTCTTACCTGTAACCTCTTGAACATTGGTGTCAATATTGACTTATATAACATTGGTGTCAACTACTATATGGATTCTCGTGCAATCACAAATGCTGAATATGCATCCTCTTACCTCTAACCTCTTGAACATTGGTGTCAACTGCTAGATGGACTTATTGCATTATAAAGTGTTTATAAACTGTTTAGGTCATTGTTAGGAGTACATTGACATTGAAAATTGGATTTTTTTTTGTCAGTTGCACATTGTAAAGATTTTTTGTTGTTCCTTTCCAGACTTTGTTATCATTTTCTTAAGTTAAAGTTAAATATGTAGTATTGCTTTATTATGAAATAAAATTAATAAATAAAATTTAAATTATCCATAATAAAATGATAGGAAGGTGATTGGGAAAAAATAGCTATACTAAAATATGAGAATATTGGTGTAATAATCCACTGACTGAAGAGGGCAATGAAAATGAAGAGGGCGAGGAAAGGTAAACATGAGGATTTGGATATTATTGAATGAAAAGGGTAAGGAAAAATAAGTTGATGAATTCATCAATCCCACTTTATATAGTAGTTACTTAAAGATTAAACAATTCTTAGTTTTTTTTTTTAAATGATAGTTCTAGGTTATAGTAGTCATTTAAAGATTAAACAATTTTTAGTTTTTTTTAAAATGATAGTTCTAGGTTTTATTATGTTCATGCATATATAGAAATTTTACAAGATTATAAACAAGTTAATACATTGTTGTTGGTCTAGTTTTCCAACCTGTAGTACCAAGGATGTACCAAGGATATTGTATATAAACTTTTTATGGCAATATAAAGATTTAGGATACTTCATAAAATATTTTAGTACTATTAGTGAACCCTTGGTTATCTAATCTTATATAAATTTTTCAATTGTCATTTTTTTATTATAGTGTTTTTTCATAAATTTTAGGTAATTAGACTTTTATTTGTTGGGATATTTTTAAAACCTACATTCAATACTTTCTGAAATTGTATTTGGTATATGGTGAAGAGCATCATGCACTTATTGGTATTTAAGAGTCTAAACACAATAGTAAATCCAAGAAATATGACAAGAAACATAAATAAATAATTCAGATAACATGCCATATTTAAGTGGTAAAACCTTCATCATGTCTCAAGGAAAAGGTATCAGTATATCTTATTATTCAAGATGGGGTTACAATAAGAATTACAATGATAAAAAAATCGTCTAGAGGTTTCATAGATATAAAATAGGATATATAGTTACATTAGTTCAAGAACTATCACAGGTTCAAGAACTATCACAGGTTAGAGAAATATCTTCTTTATACGAACCACCTTCGTTACATTTATAAATTTACTATCCACCTTGACAAAAATTTACCTTATACCTTTCCCAAGCCCATTCATCACCTCTTTTGCAAGCCAAGAAAATCCACACTCCACCACAACTTCTCTAAGAGTACTAGTTTCCTGAACATGTACGCACAACTTGCATTAGTATGGACTACTCCATCTCCATGAGTCAGTTGTCTTACAAAATGATGCATTGTGCATTTTGATATGCTATACAATTAGTAAAATGCACAATGCTTTGATCACCACCAAAGACCTTATCCTATACTTGTCCAAGCTTACCCAATAGATCCTTGCATTCTTATGAGACCTATCATAACCACTGACTAAAGAACTACAACCACTATACGTGATAAGTGTGCCTCTAAGATAACGAAGCACACATTTCCAATGCTCTACATTTGCCATGTGTCCACTGACAAAACCAACTACATGTGAAATATCTAGTCTTGAACATTTTATCTCAAACATCTACCTTTCTACCGCACTAACATATAGTACATGAAACATACAATAATTTTCTTCCTTACTACCAAGACATAAAATTTAAGAAATCTTACAATGCAAATCTAAAGATTTGTGTACTCCTATGCTGAAGATTTGTTTTGTTACTCCTAGATTCTTTATCTGAAACATCTTGGCCAATTGAGCCTTTAACTTGTTAATATTAAACATATTTTGGATTACAATAAGGATATCATCAAGATATAATACTAAGAAAATGAATGTACCATTTTTCAAACCTTCAAAGTAAACAAAATGGTTATATTCGCTTCTTAAGAAGTTTAGGCTCACCCTGAGATAATATAATATGAGATAATATAATATCTTGTACAATTTCTCGGATAAGGTCATGTAATGATTCTCTATGTTTTCAAACAAATCTCCCTCCGCGATCCTCAACAACTATTGATTTTTCCATATACATATCTTTGCTAGTGATGATTTTGTAGGAGTAGGATCCCACAATATACATCCCTTAAATGCGTCACTACAACCAACAAAGATAAAAAACTTGCATAAATTCAAAGAATGAAAGTTTGATTTTAACTTATGGCTTAGAAATACCTCCATCATCGACCTGTTTTTGTTCATATGGCCCACTCACTGATGCCATAAAAAACTAGATGCACTTTATGACACATACCCCCTTGTCTCTCTCTCGGGGTTGTGCGACCTCTCGATCAAGGATCGTAAAATATTCGAGTTGGATTATCTCCTCGAGACCTAACTGGCCCCAAACTAAAACAAACATAGGCCTTATTTTCTTAGCACCTTTTCAAATCTCAACACCAACGGGTGCTAGCTCCTTCTGCTAGCCCTCCTTTGCATGGGACCTCAGATGTGACCCAGGGCTTGAACTCTTGACGCTTCACGACTTTGGAAAGCTTAATCAGGACTGGATCAATCATCCATAGTGATTGCGGGGCACCAACGTGCTCTCTATTTATTGGAGGGCTCAATATCTGCAATTAAAAAAGTACTCACCCAACTTGGTCAAATTGTGGTTGTTGATCCCCTATCCTGACGAGATCAACAACGTTGGTGAATTGCAGGCCGTGAACTATCATGTTTGCTAATTTTGCCTCTATGCTCCACAATGATACCCCACCATTGATTTTCGCTCATAGATCAACGAGCATAGACCACTTCAGTTATTCAAGCTTTGGGAGTTTCAAACTCTCTGCCATGGCTTCCTCTTGGAGTGCTTTGGCCCGAAGTCGAAGATGTGTCGATATGTGTCCCCCATAGATCAATGACTACAATTCACTTTGACTCTTTGGGCTTCGAGAGCTTCAAAATCTCTGCCTTCGCTTTCTCCCGGAGTGATTTCACCCGGAGTTCACAATCTATCGATGCGTGTCTCCTGCAATTCAACAAGTATGATTAAATTTGACTCTTTGACCTTCGAGAGTTTCAAACTCTTTGCACATGCTTTCTCCCGAAGTAATTCCCCCCAAAATGCATAATCTATCGACGTGTGTCCTTCTGGATCTGACGACCATGATTCACTTTGACTCTTCAGGCTTCGGGAGTCTCAACTCATGCACACTTGTTTTCTCCCGTAGTGGTTTCACCCGAAGACGACGGATTTCCGCCATGTGTCCTTTTGGATCTAATGGTATAGATCTTGTTCTCTCTTGTTGACTTCCCTTCGGGGTGATAGGCCTCTGAACTCCCTAATCTCTCGCCACATGTTCTTCGCAATAGACGGTTGTGATCTACTTCGACCTTCGAGACTTCGGGAGTTTGTCACAATCCATAATTGAAATATTTTGAAGTGAATCTCACTGAAGTCTCAGATCTATTGGAATGTACCTCCAAGCAAGAAACGACCAAGATCTATTTTGGCATTCAACTCTTCGGTGATTTCTCACTCTCCTTGTCTACAAAATTCTTGAAGTTCTTCATCTCTGTATTTGTAGATTAAACGCTACATGTCCCTTTGGATGATGGATGATCCCTAACGTCCTTCGAGACTTCACTGAATTCCTCACTCTTTTCTACACACTGAGTCTTAAAGCTTGTGCACTTTTCCGAGATCCAATGATCAGGAATGATCTCGCTCCCCTCTAGACGAATCTTGATCGATATCTCATGAAATCTTCACAGCTTCACTCCCTTTGAGGATCTCTCCCCATTGTCTCTCTTGATATTTAGTTCTCGAACCCTTTGAATCCTTAGAGGATTACTTCGACACTAATTGAACTTTGAATCTGTGCACTCCTTGCAACATATTCTTGCACAAGACTTAGCTTCTTGCTGGCGACTGTGCACACCTTGCAGGAGTCCCTTTGCACTCCTTGCAAAAGGTAAGTTTCAGACTATCTCTTTTGATATGTTGAGTCAAAATAAATTCTATCAATGCACTCCTTGCAGAATTTATGCACACCTTGCATGAACTCAACGAAGAGAAACGATTGAATCTTATTCAAATGCTTCACAGTTTCATACTTTCAATAACATAACTCATTCATTCATGAAAACAAAAAATAACAGGGAAACTGTAAACAATAGAAACACCATGCTTTGGATCAATATCCCTCTATTATATTCATTCAAATGTAAAATGGTTACAAGTCTCATAAAAACAACTTACAGTCAATAACACTATCTCCTACCAATCTGCAGCCACCCTTGTTCAGGCATACAATGCATATACTTATACAAGAGGTCCTCTAGGGTTTCCTCTAACTACCTATCTGATCGAAGTAAAAGTTTAAAGCTACTTAGTCCTATTACAATAAATGGCTGTGACAAACAATTTAAGGTGAATGTTCAGATACACACGAAAAATCAAGATAACTCAAGGACGGTCTAATCTCTTTTGGTTTGACGTGATCATTCAACCTTCGATCATTAAAACTTCATTGATTCATCATTTAATTAGAATTTCTCTGAGATATGCCATCTTTCAAAATTTAAAATTTTACTCAAAAAGTGCACTAGGCATTGTGTTGTCATCCCACGTGGATTTGTTGATGATGCTCCTGCATCATACTCCTCTAGGTGGAAAATTCATGGACTCTTGTCCATGAGCTCCTGCAATGACCTGCCATGCTTCTATATATAAACTTCACTTACCCATTTGGCATCTTCTATCGGGTGTCCCTTCCACTTGACCAAATACTCAAAATAGGTCTTCCTCTCGGTCTTCTTTCAAATCCTTTGATCAACAATCTTTTCCATCTATGGATTTTCTACTACATGGATCTCTTTCTCCCAGTGAATCCTCTCTTGATCTTCTAATTTTTTTGTGGCATCTTCCCTGTAAGGATACAAGTCTGAAATGTTGAATATGGGTGATATCCCCACATCCTATGGAAGATCTAACTCATAATCATTGTTACCAAATTTTCTTAGGTTCTTGCATGGTCCAATTCTTCAACTTCAGTTTGTTATATGCTCCTCTTGGGAACCTTCATTTCCTCAAGTGTGCTAAAACTTGATCTCCCACTTCAAATTGAAGTTCTCTTCTATGTTGATGAGCTCTATGTTTATACTCTACATTGTTGTTATTCAACTTCTCCCTGATCTAATTATGAAGCTTTTGCATCTCTGCAGCGAAATCTTTTACTTCAGTACTTGTGAATTCACACTACTAAACGTCTCTCAATTCTGATACCCCTCTTGGAATCATCCCATACACTATATGGAATGGTGTTTTTCATGTACTTCTCTTTGGTGAGTTATTATCTGAAAACTCTGCTTGTGATAGAATATGATCCCACTAGCTATGATGTTTAGTGACCAAACTTCTCAACAAATTTCCCAAGTCCGATTTACCACCTCTGTCTTTCCATTTGTTTGAGGGTGATATGTTGAAATAAAATACAGTTATGTCCCCAACTTCTTCCATAATTTTCTCTAGAAATGACCAACAAATTTAGTGTCTCTATCTCGACAATACTCCTAGGCAATCCATGAAGTCTCACAACTTCCTTCAAAAACAAATTTGCAACATGTGTTGCATCACTAGTCTTATGGAATGGGATAAAGTGTGCCATCTTCGAAAATATGTCTACCACAACAAATATGGATTCAATTTCCCTCTGGGTTCTTGGCAATCCCAACACAAAATCCATGCTTATTGCATCCCAAGGCCTTTCTAGAATAGGAAATGGTTGATACAATCTAGTGTTTTGTTTCTTTCCTTTTGCATACTAGGAAATATTACATTTTTTCACAAACTTCTTCACCTGTGCTTTCATACCTGGCCAATAGTATAAATTGTTCAACTATCAAAAAGTCTTGTCATGGATGAAATTTCTTCTTAGGCCTCCACTATGTTTTTCCTTCAACATATTTTCTCTCATTGAACATTTTTGTATGCACAATTGGCAACCTTTAAACATCAATTCATCTTGAATCATATATTATGTCCACTAACTCCTGTCTCTGAGCATAGGATTTGCACATGCTTCATATTCTTCTTTGAAATCTGGGTCATTACAATACATCCCCTTAAGGTGTTCAAACCCTAGGGTCTTGACATGAAATTCATGCACAATTAGACATCTTCTACTCAATGCATCAACAACTTTGTTAGCATTACCAAAAATATGTTTAATGACAAAAGTGAAATTTTTCATAAACTCTATCCACTTTTCATGTCTATGGTTTAACTTCTCATGTCTGGTTATGAATTGTAAAGCTTCGTTATCGCTATACAAGACAAATTCCTTTGGAATAAGGTAGTGCCTCCATTTCTTCAAGGCTTGAATTATGGCATAATTTTTTTGATCATATGTGGAGTACTTTCCCTTATTCTCATTCAACTTTCTCACTGAAATATGCAACATGCATATTATCTTGGCTCAAAACCGCTCCAATTGCAACTCCACTCACATCACACCTTACTTGAAATGTCTTCCCGAAATTTGGCAAGACCAGAATTGGTCGTTCTGTTATTTTCTCCTTCAATTAATTGAAACTTTTCTCAGCTTCTTTTGTCAATTTAAAAGACTTGTGTCTCTTCTTCACTGTATCCATCATTGGTGCACAAATTCCGCTGAAATTTCTAATTAACTTCCTATAGAAACAAGTTAGTCCATGGAATCTTCTCACTTCAAACATACACCTTGGAGATGGCCATTCTTTGATTTCTCTGACCTTCTTGGGATCCAACTTCAATTCATTTGAAGAGATCACAAAACCCAAATATATGAGCTATGTCTTCATAAAAGAGGACTTTTTCATATTTGTTAGCAACTTCTCCTGTTGTAGTCTGCTCATCACTAATGTCAAATGTCTCAAATGTTCTTCTTAATTTTTACTAAAGACCAATATATCATCCATATATACAATCACAAGCTTACCAATGAAATCCTTCAATACTTCATTCATCAGTCTCATAAAAGTACTTGGGCCATTTGTTAATCCAAATGGAATAACAAGCCACTCATACAACCCTTCATTTGTATTAAAGGTTGTTTTTCACTCATCACCTTTTCTCATTCTTATCTTGTGATATCCACTTTACAAATCTATCTTTGAAAAAAAAAATGCTCGAATTAAGCAATCCATTAAGTCATCCATCCCAGGAAAAGGAAATATGTACCTAATGGTGATCTTGTTTATGTCTCTTGAGTCTGTGCACATTCTCCATCATCCATCCTTCTTTTTACTCAACATAGTTGGTACTCCACATGGGCTCAAACTTCCTCTGACCAAACCCTTTTCTAATAATTAATGGACTTGTCTTTTTACGTCCTCATTCTCTTGAGGTGTCAATATTTTTTCTTCTTTGTTCAGAAGACTTGCTCCTGGTATCAAGCCAATATGATGGCTGATACTTCTGATGGATGGAAATGAGTTAGGCAACTCATCCACTACTATGTCAACAAAATTCTCCAACAACTCCTGAACTTCTTCAAGCAAATCATCCATAGAAGTACTTGTAAGAAAACTCTAGGCTTCCTCACCAAAACAAATTGCAACTCTTTTCCCTTCTTGACTTCACTCAAGAGTTCCTTCCCACTCATGAGAAGTATGTTGGTGTTGGCTTCTTCCTTTACTTTCTTCTTGTCTATTGGCAACAACATGTGTGTTCTACCATTATTTTCCAAAGTGTAAGTGTTCCTTCTCACATGATGAATAAAATTCATGTCAAACTTCCATGGTCTTCCCAACAAAACATGACATAAATCCATGGGAATTACGTCACACAAGATCTCATCTCTATATCCACCTATTTTAAATTCAACAACGCATTGTTTAGTTACCATTACCTGGTGTCCTGTTTTCAACCATGAGACCTTATATGGAGTTGGATGTGTAGTTGTCTCCAACTCCAATTTCTCCACCATATCTGTGGATACTAGATTATCATTGCTCCCACTGTCAATTATCACCTTGCATACTCTATCTTTAATCTTGTAAGTTGTCCCAAACAAATTGTTACTTTGCACGGGTTTTTCAACTTCTGGTTCTAGGTTCAAGAGAACCTTCCTTAGCATCAAAGATTTTCCATCCTCTGCATCTTCTGCTTCAACATTCATTTTTTTTTCTTCTAAAATGTGAGCTTCACGTCATCCTTTTGTTTTCTCGGGACATTCCCAAGACTTGTGTCTTGGTTTTCCACAATTATAACACATTATTTCTCCTCCTCTACTTCTTCTTCCTATGGAAAAATAATTTCTTCCACCAGCCTGTCTCCCTCTGGAGATTCCTCCTCTTTCAAAGCGACTGTGGGTTTTCTCATCCTCAACCTTGGGCTTATGTGCCTTATCATGGGTAACTCCTTTACCTCTGTTCGATATTTTACCTCTGCTTCACTGGGTTTTTTTTATGGCCAACTTCTCTTCTACTTTTAGTGCATATTGATATGCCTCCTCTACTGTCCTCACTAACATCATGTTGATTTCATTCTAGATCTCATATCTTAGGCCATTTATGTACCTGGAGACTTTCTCTTCATCTATTTCCCTCTGTCAAGTTTTGATGTTCATCTTGTAAAACACTTATGTGTACTCTTTTACTCTTCTGTCTCAGGTTGTACATTTTCCTGAACAGATTTATTTGATAATCCTTGGGCATGAACTTAGCCTTCATATTGGCTACCATTCTATCCCAACTCTTTATCTTTTTCTTACATTTTCTTCATCTGTTAGCCTGTAGTTAATCCCACCACAGTGTTGCATGTCCTTTCAATTTGGTTACATCATGTCTCACCTTCTTCTCTTCATCATCATATTCATAGTCGAAATACTTGTCCATGGACTTTATCCAATCTAGTATCTCTTTAACATCCAAATTTCCTTCATACATTGGGATGTCTATCTTTTCTCTAGCTCCCAACTTCACAACAAATTTCAATAAGCGTTCCTCGATGACATCTCCCCCCTGCAACTTCTTCAACCTCTGTCTCTTCACTTCCTGCCTCACTGACATCTCCAACGCTAGGTGCTCTCCTCTGCTCTACTTCCATCTTCTCCATCCTGGCATGAGGTTGCTTTATTTCTCTTTCTACAGGGCGATTAGCTACATGTGGTCCCCACGTCTCCTCGGTGTCATTGTGATAACCGTTTCTCACTCCTGGAGTACAACTTTGAGTTCTTTTTGGCTCTAATACCACTTGACGCAGACCTCCCCGTCTCTCCCTTAGGGTTGTGAGACCTCCCAGTCAAGGATCGTAAAATATTCAAGTTGGATTAGCTCCTCGAGACCTTACTGGCCTCAAACTAAACCAAACACAGGCCCTGTTTGCTTAGCTCCTTTTCAAATCTCAACACCAACATGCACTAGCTCCTTCCACTAGCGCTCCTTTGCATGGGACCTCAATTGTTATCTGAGGCTTGAACTCTCGTCGCTTCGCAGATTCATCACTCTTAATCGGGACGAGATCAATGGTCCACAATGACTGGGGGGCACCAACGTGCTCAGTCTTTATCGGAGGGCTCAATCTCTGCAATTAGAAAATTACTCGCCCAACTCGGTCAAATCGTGGTCATTGATCCCCTATCTTGACCAGATCAACGACATTGGTGAATTGTGGGCCATGAACTTGTACGTCTACTAATTTTTCCTATGTGCTCCACAATGATTTCCCACCATCGATTTCTATTCATAGATCAATGACCATAGACCACTTTGGCTATTCGGGCTTCAGGATCTTTAAACTCTCCTCCTTTGCTTCTTCCCGGAGTGCTTTAGCCCGAAGTCGATGATCTATCAACGCGTGTCCCCCACAGGTCGACGACTATAATTCACTTTGGCTCTTATGGATTCGAGATTTTCAAACTCTCTGCCTTCACTTTCTCCTAGAGTTAATGATATATCATTGTGTCTCTCCTGCATTTCAATGACTATGATTAACTTTGGCTCTTCAGGCTTCAGGAGTTTCAAACTCTTTGCACTGCTTTCTCTCGAAGTATTTCCACCCTAAATACATAATTGGTCAACACATGTCCTTCTAGATTTGGAAATCATGATTCACTTTAGCTCTTCAAGGTTCTAGAGTCTCAACTCTTGCACACTCGTTTTCTCCTGTAGTGGTTTCACCCGAAGATGACATATTTTTGCCATGTGTCTTTCTGGATATGATGGTCTAGATATTCTCTTCTCTCATAGACTTCCCTTCGGGGTGTTAGGCCTCCAAACTTCTTGATCTCTTGCCACGCATTGTTCACAATAGAGGGTTGCAATCTACTTTGGGCTTTGGGACTTCGGAATTTTTTCACACTCCACAATTGAAATCTTCAGAAGTGACTTTCCCCGAAGACTTAGATCTGTTGAAACATACCTCCTAGTGACCAACAAACATGATCTATTTCATCCTTCGGCTCTTCGATGATTTCTCTCTCTCCTTGTCTACGAAACTCTCGAAGTGCTTCCACTCCAGATTTGTAGATCTTACGCCACATGTCCCTCTAGATGATGGATGGTCCCTAACCTCTTTCAGGACTTCGCTGAATTCCTCACTCCTGTAGACACACAGATACTTAAGGCTCATGCACTTTTCCCAGATCCAATGATCTAGAAGGATCCCACTCCCCCTTGGACGGATCTTGACTGATATCTCATGAAACCTTCAGAGCTTCACTCCCTTTGAGGATTTATCCCCACTATCTCTCTTGAGCTTTAGTTTTCGAACCCTTTGACTCCTTAGAGGGTTACTTCAACACTAGTCGAACTTCAAATCTCTACAGTCCTTGCAACAGATTCTTGCCCAAGACTTAGCTTATTGCGGGCGACTATGCACACCTTGCAATAGTCCCTTTGAACTCCTTGCAAAATGGTAGTTTCACACTATCTCTTCTAAGATGCTAAGTCAAAACAGACTCTATCAATGCACTCCTTGCGTATTGTATGCACACCGTGCATGAACTCAATGAGGAGAAATGATTGAAGCTTATTCAAATGCTTTACAATTTCATACTTTCAATAACATAACTCATTCATTCATGAAAATACAAAATAACAGGGAAACCGTAAACAGTACCAACACCATGCATTGGATCAATATCCCTCTTTAATATTCATTCAAATGTAAAATGGTTACAAGTATGATGAAAACAACTTACAGTTAGTAACACTATCTCCTATTAATCTGCATCCATCCTTTTACAGGCATACAATGCATCTACTTATACAAGACGTCCTCTAGGGTTTCCTCCAACTACCTATCTAATTGAAGTAAATGTTTACAACTACATAGTCCTATTACAATAAACATCTGTGGTAAACAATTTACGGTGAATGTTCATATCCATGCCAGAGATCAAAATAACTCAATGACAATCTGATCTCTTCTGGTTTGACGCGATCGTTCAACCTCCGATCATTAAAACTTCTCTGATTCATCATTTACTCATAATTTCTCTAAGATACGCCATCTTTCAAAATTTAAAATTTTACTCAAAAGGCGTGCTAGGCATTGTGTTGTCATCCCATGTGGGTTTTCTGACGATGCTCCTGCATCACTTTCGCTATTATATACCACTACTACATCACTTGTTTCAGTTTTTCTTTCTAGGTTATACAACTTTTCAATCTATGTTTCCTTCGTAACCATCAAATTTCCCTTGAAAACTTGTAGTGCTCCAACTTGACCTGCAAATTTATAACCTTTGGAATCCAAAATTCCTAAAGAGATTAAACTCATTTTTAGTTCATGTATGTGTCTTACATTTTTTAACATTCTTATTATTCCATCAAACACATTAATCCTAATTCTGCAAGCTCCAATAGCCATTAGAGGAAATTTTGGATAAAAATGTGTCTTTTAAGAGAAAATATGGTTTATGAGTTGGAAATTCAATAACCAATAGCATTTAGATATTTTGGGTCAACCATGCTAGTTGACATGGACATCTTAAAGTTAACAAAACTTATTTTTCACATTTTAATTCAATAGTTAACCACACATAAGCCACACCTTGAAGAAGATCTTGGTAAGATCATTCTTGATATGATAAATATTCTCTAGACTCTAAATATTTACTATTTTATAATACCATTATATATATATTCCCCTTTAATATCATAAATATTTTGAGACATTAAATATTTTGTATTTTATATTTTATAATACCACTATCTCTACATTCTACCTATTAAAAAAAAATCTATAATAATTACTTTATAATAGGTCATTTTGAAGTATGAGAATTATTTTATATTATTAATCTATTTAAGAGGAAAAAATAATATTTTAATTAAAAAAACACACAAGTATTTTAAATTAATGAGAATTGAAATATTATAGATTTAAAATATGATCAAAATTAAATTTTAATATTGGAATTAGTTAATAAGTTAGAAACTCAACTTTTTGTTTAATATTTTTTAATCATAGTCATCTTAAAATGTGACAAAATCATTTGGGGAAAGTACTTACTTCTAACAAAATATGTGGCTATTTATTAATCTTAGTTCGTAGTCTAACTATTCTAAATTTTTCCTATTTTGGATTTGCATATTTGAGTGTGTAAATATGTATATTCCAAGTGTCCCAAGGGTTTTTCAACATACTAAATTTATTTCCACATTCAAAAACGTATATTAAACAAACAAAAATAATTTATAATTTTGTGTAGATTTATATAGTTGGATTCCAACTAAAACTACAATACAATGTCTTAATTTTATCCTTTAATTACTAGTTAAAAACTAAAAAAAAATATAATATTAAAATTTTTAAACAATATATTAAAAAAACATATATTTTTATCTATTATTAAAATATAACACAAAAAAATATTTTTTTATCTTATTGTTAAAATATAAAAAAAAGATGCTAAATATATTATCATTACAATTAATAAATTGCAATACTTACAGTATTATTATATTTTAATAAAATAGAAAAACATACATTACAAATTAAATTTTAATAAAACATAAATTAAAAAACGGAAATATTAAATTAAATTTTAATAAAACTTAAATTATATTATTAATACTTTACTTAATTTAAATAAACATAAAACAATTAAACATTATTACATTTAAATTAATATGAGAATGAAATGGCCCTCGACTGATCAATACCCAACGAATTTAAGGAAGAATCGAATACGCAAAGGTTCTAAAATCGATAGCTTTGGATTATTATGAAGATTGGTTGAGTTTATCGAAGCCGTAGGAGGTGGAGGATGGGGTATTGATCGAATTGATGGTAAAGGTAAAAAACAGTTAACCTATTTTTCCAAACAAATCGGTGTGATAGCTTGAACATTTATAATGGTATTTTCCAAGAAGTATGCATAGAGATTTCTATGCCGGAATATTTCAGAAACTAGGGACTATAATTAGATTCAATATTTCAAAGATTCTCTTGGAAGAATCTATGAAATAGTGGAAGAATCTTTGAAATAGTGGGCAGTAGTTACAAAGGAGATTCCCTTGTTTATAATCAATTTTATTGGTCGTTGTGCATTCTAAAGTATTTTGCTTATTTTGCTCATCGTGTGTCCTATTTCATCTTGTTTAGTGCTATTTTTATTTTGAAGAAAAACAAAGTCATTATAGTTTTCTTTTTGCAGTGATAGGTATAGGAGGTCTATCAAAGAAACATGACTTATTCCCAATATCAATAGGTTTTTGGGAAGAGACAACAAAAAGGAAAAAAAAACGAGTTTAATTATCTTGCAATACAATCATCCAAGAAAATTATAAAATTTAATAGATTTATGTTTCTCCCTAGATTCATAGGGTTCTTCTAATGGCTAAGCGAGAGCTTTCTAAAAGATTTGAAATTAACCCAAAAAACAAAAACCAAAAAACTTCTAGCATAACCACTAACATGGGGGTTAGGTAAAACTTGGGGTTGCCAAAGCCCTCTAGATTTCCTAAGTGCTTCGCTTGGTTTCCAAGCGACGCCTTGTGTTGCTAGACTTCGATTGCTTCTCCTCGTTGTCCACCTACTTGGGGTGCTCTTGGGATTCCAACAGATCCCCTTTATCCTTTGTGTGGCAATGGTGAGTAGCCTAGGAAGTGTGGGATCGTTCCTGGAAATTCATTCCATACTGCTCCTTGCAGAATAGCTCAAGCTTCATTTCTAAAACCCAAATTGCGTGACAAGTGGCTTGGATTTCTAACAAGTGTTGGGCCATTTCCTATGTGACAATTACTTTCATCATCCACTAAACCTCATCTAGATGAAATAATTTAGTGTCCCTTATCCTCGATTGGCCCTGGTCTAGGATCCACTAATTTGTGGTTTGAAGGATTTCCACATTCATCGTTCCCTTTCTTTTTTCAAGACTGGATCCTAAAAATTCACCATAATTCTTTTCTCCTCTGTTGAGCATAGGTTGTAGTACCTATTTCTCATCTCTCTTGCTTCCCTTAATGCTCTATAATTGATAAAGGACAGTTTTTTTGAGGTTAGTCTCCCCTTCCCCCTCTCATGTTCTAGGGATTAAAGTTCCTCGAGGGAGCATCCTTATCCCTGTCCTGAACTTTGTGCCTTCCTATTTCCATGATTTGGAGTAGAAGACCGATTTTGATTCTCTTAATCCTTCTAGATAATCAATAGAGATAGGGGATTATAACCTCTGAGATTGCGAGCTAGCCAATTGAGTCGCAACCCAAAAATCCAAGGAAAAATCATAGCATGGTAAAGTGCTTCTAGTTAGACCTCCCCCACCCACACACCCAACAAAGCCTACAAATAGAATGAGGGAAACTTAGATATGAAATCATGACAAGATGGAATTGATTAACCATCCTTCTCTTATAGCCAGGGCTCTTTTCCCATAGAGAAATGATCTCATCCCTTTTCCCCTTTCTACCATTATTACCCAAACTGGACCATATCGCTCAAGAATCAAGCTTACCAAAGTTGTTCATTATTATATCGGCTAGGGTAGATTGCGATGACCTCATCATTCTACCTCCATCTTGTAACAAAACCTCATCTAGCTCTTTATTCCGATTTTCCATTAAATCTACCACCATCTTCCAATAATAAATAAAAGGTGATTGCATTGTTCCACTTTCCTCCGAACCGAATTTTGTCTAGCTTCTTGGAGGATCCTCTTTTCTAATAAAGACACTTGGTCCTCTCATATCCCTACTATATGTATGCTTGTTTCCCCACCTATCCTCGCATGCGAAGAAGGATTGTCATTTCGATTGAAATATGATGAGTTATATATGAAATCTCCCTCACCCACATCCTTCCATAACCATCAAGATTCGCCTAATGGATGGCCCAGTGCCAAATTAGCTAGATAGTCAGTGACCAAATTATCCTGATGTTGAACGTGACTCTAAATTATCATTGATGTTCCTTGGATAGAAAGGGTCACCTCCAAGAGGCCTGCTAACAAACACCAATTATGTGAAACATGGTATGGAGGGGCTCCATTGATGAGTTTACCTAAGGCCAAGATAAGGACTTGAGAGTGTCCTTTTATAATAAATGTAGATTGTACCCAATATCCTTTTCCATTTGTGGACCCAAAATAAACCATGCCAATTCAGCCCCATTGTTAGTGTTATGCTTGATTCTGATAGTAGAGAGGCTAACAATTTCTCCAAAGGAGTGCTAAAAAATGCCTCCTTCTCCTGCAGGACCTGGGTTTTACTTTAACACTCGGTCCAAATTATATTTCAAAAATCCTTGTTTGGAGGCTTCCCAAGTGGCTTGAATCTGTTTTATCAGGATTTGGGAAGTGAGTTGGGGAGGTAGAAGCTTCCCTTGGGAAATGCTCTAGTTTGCTAAAATTTATTTTTCATTTCCCATTGCAATCTAGTCCTCTTCTTGCCAGGGCCCCATAACAATGGTTTCTCAGATATTATTCATAATCCCTTGCCAAATATGGTCCAAGGGGACAGGTTGATTTCCGAATATCCTCCTATTTTTGGCTTTCCACAAGTTCCAATGAATAAATCCTGGGAAAAGGGTACAAGAACAATTTCGAATTGTGTTCTAATAATGGTTGATTTTCTATTCTTTGATTGTGTTGATTATTTCCTATCCATTTTTGTCTAAGGTTTGGAAGAGGAGGGCCCCTCAGTCCCATAATTTTGAGGATATCTTTCAGGAGTTGAGGAGATGGTTCAATTTTTATCCATCTTGAGAGAACATTAGACATAGAGAAAGGTGTTCAAAGCCTCTCTTAATGATTCT
This sequence comes from Picea glauca, assembly GCA_000966675.3. Taxonomy (NCBI): domain Eukaryota; kingdom Viridiplantae; phylum Streptophyta; class Pinopsida; order Pinales; family Pinaceae; genus Picea; species Picea glauca. Next base: position 252,294 of record JZKD02S0552337.1, read on the forward strand.
ATCCCAGGTTAAGGATTTATTTTTGGTCACCAACCATAGAATGTTGGCAATTTTAGGCCATAGATGAGAATTCTAGACTTTAGTCGAGACTAGTCTTTTGGGTATGTCCCAAAATCCCATGGCTTCCTAGTATGCCTTGTTAATGTGGAATTTATCATCACCCTTTTTTCCCGAGTGAATAATGTTTTTACCTTTCCTAAGAAGAGGGGGGTAGTACTTGAGGGTAGCTTCTAATGATTCACAAGAGGTTCTGCTCCAATATATTGTCCATTCTGAAGGATTTATCTAAGTTCTAGTAATTCCTATGATTGGATGATGGGTGTCCTCCCAATTCTAGGAAACCTTTGACCAACCTATCCCAAGCAATTTTTCTTGGATTATGTTTATTTGTTCCTTTGAAATTAGAGCATGATGATTCTCACATGCATCCTCCCAAAAATTGGCACACTTTCCATCATACAAATCTAAAAAACTTTGGGATTGAACTAAAGAGATGCAACCCCCATTCTCTCCTAGGGGTTGCACAACCTCCTGGTCAAGGATATTCAAGGTATTGAGCCGAATCATCTCTTTGGGCCTCTACTAGACCCTTGAATCAGTTTACATAGGCCCCTGTTAGTTACCACACAGGTTCAATTCACCCACGACCTTGTTCTATGGCGCTTCTGGTAAAACTGAGTGGCGAGCGCTAGATCCTCCACTAGGATAGTCTTCAATATGACCACAAGCTATAACCTCAGGCCAACCCCCTCCATAACTTCGGTCTTCAGCTATTTTAGATGCAGGTTTTTCCCTGAACTCTAAACTGACAAAAACACCTGGACCAGATCCACGGTCTACACTCCTCTGAAAACCAACATCTATGATCTACTTAAGACTTCAACGCTCGATAGTTCTAAATATATCAACACTCATTTTCCCCTAAAGTACTCTATCACCGAAGTGATAGCAATGACACCATGTGTTCACACAATCGATGGCTAGGATTTAGCTTCTTACCTTTTTCCCAGATGTACACTTCTGGATCCCACGATATGATGACATGTGTCCCCCTCAGATCGACGGTTACAATCTACTTCACGACTTCGGGAGTTTTGTCTCACTCCACCCTCACTTTTCAAAAAAATTATTCTCGTCTAAAGTATGGGGATCTGCGCCACGTATTATTCTGGATATAACTATCCAGATATACTTTGTCCTTCATGACTTCGTGAAGTTTTATCTTTCTCCACACAATGATTCAAGATTTATTTTTCATGAACTCTTCAATATGTTTCCACGTATCCTCCTCGATACCGACAATTTGGATTCACTTCGCATATTCAGGAATTCGACGATCCCGCTCTCAAAACACTTTAAAACCTATGAATACTTGGAGTGTCGAAGGACTCCAAGGCTAACCTGTGCGCAAATCTCCCAGATATGATGGTCTGGAACGATCTCGCTTCTTCCTGAATGGATCTTTCTCATTAATTTATGAAATATTAAAGGGATCCTCCCTATTGAAGAATTCTTTCATGCTACCTCTTCTGAGCTTGTTCTTCCTCGAAACCTCTAACTCCTTAGAGTGTTTCTTTGACACTTAGTCAAATTTTGACTCTGTGCACTCCTTGAAACAAGTCTTCTTCCATGACTCAACTCCTTTGTAATCCACTGTGCACACCTTACAACATGTGTTTACACTCTTCTGCAAGTAAAATTTGAGTTACTACTCCTGATCTTATGAGTCAAAAAGACTCTGTCGACATAGACCTTGCGGACAAAATGCACACCTTCCATAGAAAGATCCATGTTATCTCTCCTGATCTTGTTCCTCCTTAACACTGAACTTCTCAGAATGAATTCTTCGATACTTAGCCAAATATCAACCATGTGTACACCTTGCAACATGATTCCTTCAACTTAACTCTTGATGATCAACTCTGTACTCCTTGCAACAATTCTTCATTGGCTCAATTTTTCCTCCTAAATGATATGACTCTGAGTGCATGTCCACCTACGCACACTTTCAAGCTATCCCTCCTAAAATTTTGAGTTAAAATAGACTATGTCAATGCACACCTTATGGAAACTTATGCACTCCTTGAAAAACAAAGCCTCACGTTATCTCTCCTGAGTTTTTGAGTTGAAAGAGACTCTGTCAACGCACACCTTGCGGATACTATTCACTCCTTTCACTTTCTTGTAGAGGAGAAACAATTGAAACTTTTATAATCCTCACAGATTCATACATTCAACCATGTAAATGCATTCATAACATAAGAACAAGTAATAACAAATAAATTCAATTAAACAAAAGGCCTACCATTCATTGATTCAAATAGACACAGTACCAACAACACCAAACATTTGGATCAACGCTTCTGTGTTATTATCATTCAAATGAAATGTACATGGACTCATACAACTCTAATAAGATTCTGCAGCTCAACAACAACAACTTCAAATAGAATTCAATAGCCTTATTTGGGCAACAATACATTTATTTATACAAAACAAGCTCATAGATCTTTTTCCTCCGACTACCTTAGTTGTATCCTTTCAAATTAAAATATTTCAACTACTACGTCTTATTACAATAAATGTTCGGTACAGATAGATAAGAGAAAATGTTTCGAAACCGTACTACAATCTACTACATTAAAGGAAAATACAATCCCCATCGATCTCATGTGATGGTTTAGCTCCTAAACATTTAAGATGTTATTTAATTACAATCTTTTCAAGATATTACGTGACATGCCATGTTTAAAATTAAAAAAAAACACTTCAAAATGTGTGCTAGGGTGTTGAGATGTCCTCCAATTATTCTTTGATGATGATGCTCATGCAACATACTCCTCTGGACAAAAATTCATGGAATCTTGTCCATGAKCTCCTGCACTGATATTCCTTGCTTCTAAATATCTACTTCATTTACCCAAYTGGAATCTTCTATTAGGTTTCCTTTCCACTTTACCAGATATTCAAAATAAKTCTTCCTTTRKGTCTTCTTACAAATTTTTTGATCTATGATCATAGATGGAGAAGATCATAGATCAAGAAATTGGTAAGAAGACCCTAAGGTGTTCAAACCCTAAGGTGTTCAAACCCTAAGGTTTTYAGTTGAAATTCATGTAGAATTAGACATMTCCTACTCAATGCATCAACAACTTTGTTAGCATTACCAGAAATATGTTTAATGAAAGTAGTGAAATTTTTCATAAAATCTATCCACTTAGCATGTCTTTGATTTAACTTCCCCTGTCTAGTTATGAATTGTAAAGCCTGATTATCATTATACAAAACAAATTCTTTTGGAACAAGGTAGTCCCTCATTTTCTTCAAGGCTTGAATTATTGCATAAAATTATTTATCATATGTGGAGTACCTTCTCTTAGTGTCATTCAGCTTGTCGCTAAAATAGGCAAGAGGCTTATTATCTTGGCTCAAGATTGCTCCAATTGCAACTCCTGAATTCTCTAACAACTCTTGAATTTCTTCAAGAAGATCATCCACATAAGTACTTGTAAGGATGACTCTTGGATTCCTGACTACAACAAATTACATCTCCTATTCCTTCTTGAATTCACTCGAGAGTTCTTTCCCACTCATGAGAAGTATACTTGTGATGGCTTCTTCCTTCACCTTATTTTCCTCTATTGGTAGTAACATGTGTGTCCTACCATTCTTCTCCAAAGTATAATTATGTTTTATCTCATCATGAATGGAATTCTTTTCATACTTCCATGGTATCCCCAAAAAAAGATGACATACATACATGGGAATCACATCATACAAAACCTCATCTCTTTATCCTCCTATCTTAAATTCAACTAGGAACTTTTTAGTTACCATTACCTGATGTCCTTTCTGCAACGATGAGAATCTATATGGACTCAGATGTGTAGTTGTCTCCAGATCCAATTCATCCACCATCTCTATGTATACCAAGTTATAAGTTCTCCCACCGTCAATTATCACCTTGCATACCCTATATTTAGTCTTGCAAGAATTTCTAAACAAAATGTTCCTCTGCACTGATTTTTCAACCTCTGGCTCTAGCTTCAAGAGAACCTTCTTCATCATCAAGAATTTCCCATCTTCTGCACCTTCTACCTCAACATTTCACTTTTTCTCTTTCAAAATGTGAGCTTCACCTCCTCCTTCTTTCTTTCTCTCAATGCATTCCCAATACATGTGTCATTTCTTTCCATAGGCATAACAATTCACTTCTCCGCCTCTGCCTTTTCCTCTTCCTCGAGGAAAAGAATTTCTTCCATCACACTTTATCCCTCAGGAACTTACTCCTCTTTTTGAGTGACTATGTTGTTTCAGAGTCTCAACTTTGGGCTTATGTGCCTTGTCATGGACAATTCCCTTTCCTCTATTTAGAATTATACCTCAGCTTCGCTGACTTTTCTCTTCGACCAACTTTTCTTCTACCTTCAGTGAAATATGATAAGCATCTTCCACTATCCTTATTGTCATCATGCCGATTTCATCCTAGATTTCATATCTCAGGCCATTAATATACCTAGAAACCTTTTCATCATCTTCTTCTCTCTGTGCAGCCTTGATGTTCATCTTGTAAAACTCCTCTGTGTACTCTTTCACTGTCATTCCCTTATCTCTTAGGTTCTACAACTTCCTGAACAATTTTATTTGATAGTCCTTGGGTATCAATTTAGCCTTCATCTTGGCTACCATTCTATCACATTTCTTGATATTTTTCTTGACTTTGCATCTTCTGTCAGCCTACATTTCATCCCACCATAGTGTTAAATGTCTGTTTAATCTAGTGATAGCATGTTTCACTTTATTCTGCTCATCAACATTTTCATAGTCAAAGTACTTTTCTATTGATCTTATCCAATCAAGCAATTATTCAACATCTAAATTTCCTTCATACATTGAGATGTTTATCTTTTCTCTAGCTCCTTGACAACCATTTTCAACAAGCGTTCTTTTGCAACATCTTCTACTACAACTTTTTCAACTTCTACTTCTTCGTTCTTTGCATCACTGACGTCTCCAGCAACAATTGCTCTCCTTTGTGTTATCTCCATATCAACCAACCTTGCGAGAAGTTCTCTCATCTCATTTTCCATAACTCGATTTGCTACAGGTGGCTCTACACGTCTTCTAGGCAGCATGGTGCTAAACATTCTCCTTCACACAGAGATTTTAAAAGAAACATTTTCCTTCAGATACCACTCGATGATATCGAGCTATCGCCTCTTTCCTACAAAAATCAAGTTTGTGGCTATGATACCACTTAATGCATCCCCCCTACTCCCCTAGGGGTTGTGTGACCTCCCGGTCAAGGATCTTCAAGGTTACAACTAGACCCTGGAATCAATTTACACAGGCCCCCTTTAGTTACAACACAGGTTCAATTCTCCCACGACCCTGTTCTCTAACACTTCTGGTAACACTAAGTGGTGAGCGATAGATCCTCTGCTAGGATCTTCTTCAACATGGCCATGAGCTATAACCTCATGGAAGCCCCCTCCATAACTTCTGGCTTCGGGTGTTTTGGATGCAGCTGGTTCCTTTTTACCTGAACTCCGAACTGACAAAAACACCTAGACCATATCTATGGTTTTTTCTCCTCTCAGAACCAACAACTGTGATCTACATCAGACTTTATTGCTCGGGAGTTATGAACGTCTCAACACTCCTTTTCCCCTGAAGTACTCAATCACCAAAATGACAGGGGTGACACCACGTGTCCCCACAATCGATGGCTAGGATTTATATTCTTACCATTTTCTTGGATGAACACTTATGGATCCCGCGATCTGATGACATGTATCCCCCTCAGATTCATGGTTGCACTCTACTTCTCTACTTCATGAATTCAGGATTTTTGGCTCACTCCACCCTCACTTTTCATTGAAGTGATTCTCCTCTTAAGTACGCAGATCTTTGCCACATATTCTTCTGGATCCAACGGTCCAGATCTACTTCATCCTTCACAACTTTGAAAATGTTTCTATTGCTCCACACAAAGCTTGAGAAGTTCTTTCTCACGAACTCTCTGATTTGTTGCCATGTATCCTCCTCAATGATGACAATTTGGATTCACTTCGCAGCTTCGGGACTTCGAAGATCCCTCTCTCAAAACACTTTCAAACCTCCAAATATTCATAGTGCCAAAGGAATCCAAGCATAACCTCGATGGAAATCTCCCATATATGAGGGTCTGGAATGATCCTACTTCCTCTTGAATGGATCTTGCTCGTTAATTTAAGATATCTTAAAGGGATCCTCCCTATTGAAGAATTATGTCTTGCTACCTCTTCTGAGCTTGTCCTTCCTCGAAAACTCTAACTCCTCAGATCGTTTCTTCAACACTTAGTCTAATTTTGACTTTGTTCACACCTTGCAATAGGTCTTCTTCCATGACTCAAATCCTTTGTAAGTGATTGTGCACACCTTGCAACAGGTCTTTACACTCTTCTACAAGTAAACTTCGAGTTATTCCTCCTAATCTTATGAGTAAAAAAGACTCTATCAAAGAACACCTTGGGAACAATATGGACACCTTGCATAAAAAGATCCATGTTATCTCTCCTGAGCTTGTTCCTCCTCGACACTCTGAACTTGTCATAATGAATTCTTCGATACTTATCCAAATATTGACCCTGCACACACCTTGCAACATGCTTCCTTCAACTTAACTCTTGATGGGTGACTGTGCACTCCTTGCAATAGTTCTTATACAACTCAATTGTTCCTCCTAAACAATATGAATATGAGTGCATTTCCACCTATGCACACTTTCAATCTATCCCTCCTAAACTTCTAAGTCGAACCAGACTCTATCAATGCACACCTTGCGGACACTTATGCACTCCTTGAAAACAAAATATTTAGGTTATCTCTCCTAAGCTTCTGATTCGAAAGAGACTTTGTCAGTGCACACCTTGCAGACACTAATCACTCCTTTCACTTTCTCATAGAAGAGAAACAATTGAAACTTTTCTAATCCTCACAGATTCATACATTCAACCATGTAAATGAATTCATAACATAACAACAAGTAATAACATAGAAATGCAATTAAACATAAAGCCTACCATTCATTCATTCAAATAGACACGATAACAGCAACACCAAACATTTGGATCAACACTTCTTTGTTATATTCATTCAAATGAAATGTACATGGAGTCATACAACTCTGATAAGCTTATGCAACTCGACAACAACAACTTCAAATAGCTTTCAGCAGCCTCATTTGGGCAACAATACATTCATTTATACAAAACGATCTCATAGAGTTGTTCCCTTCGAATACCTTAGTGTTATCCTATCAAATTAAAATCTTTCAACTACGAAGGCTTATTACAATAAATTTTCGATACATATAGATAAGTAAAAATGCTTCGAATATGTACTACAATCTACTACATCAAAGGAAAACAAAATCCCCATCAATTTCATGTGATGGTTTAGCTCCTAAACATTTAATATGTTCTTTAATTACAATCATTTCAATATATTGCATGACATTGCATCTTTAAAACTAAAAAAAATCACTTCAAAATGCATGCTAGGGCGTTTAGCTTGCCTCCACTTGCGCTTTGATGACGATGCTCCTGCATCATAAAGCACGGTTTTTCCAAGAACAGTTCCAGACCAGTGAACCTGGTTGTCCCCTTCCAATTTGATCCAGTCCTAAGGAGGGATATATATAGGATATTTCTCTTTCCATATTTTCACCTAGAGCGCCTCCGAGATTTTTATTTGTCTCCAAAAAAGAATTTCCACCATGGAAAGACCCAGCTTTTGTGGATCTTTGAGACCGAAGCCTCCATGGGATTTCGGCTCGAATAATTTTTTCAGTGTAATTGGAGCCCATTTTTTTCTCTTTTAGTGTCACCCCATAATAAGTTCCTCTAAATAGATCAGAGTTTCTAAATTATTTGCATGGGAGATGGAAGAACAAAAAGAAAAGAAATATGCATGGCAATTAAAACAAATTTTATTAGCAGGATTTTTCTATGTATAGAAAGGAACTTGTGGGTCCAACAGTTTAGGTGGTCTTCTATTTTAGTTATAATCTCTTGCCACCGATTATTTCGTAAGGATTTATCGAAAAGAGGGGCCCCAAGATATTTCGAGGGAAGATATGATCTCTAGAAACCCAAAATTATTGTAATCCTTTGTTGAATTATGGGAGGGGTATTGAAGAAGAAAATGTTGGACTTGTCTAGGTTAGTTTTCATGCCTGAGGATGTAAAAATAAAATCCATAATTCTCTTTATGGCTCTAGCCTCTTTCACTCTAGGTTTTCCCAGAAGAAGGGTTTTTTCCACAAATTGTATGTGATATAGGGGGGATGTCTAGGAGGATATGGAAAAACCCTTCAAGTTTCCTTCCCGAAGGGCTTTCTTCAAGTATTACCCCAAACCTTCAGCTATAATAATGAAGAGGTAAAGGGATAAAGGATATTCGAAGAGATTACCGATGGAACATGATTTCCTCTTGTTGGTATCTTTCATCCAAATCCATTCTAAGGTGGGTCTCTTGTTATTGGAGCTCTGGGGAAAGACCACCTTGGATAATTTGGCCCTTCACCCATTCCATATCCTCCTCCAAATTTATTTTTTTCTCTTGTATGCTCCCAAATACCTCCTTGTTTGACCTCTTGAGGAAATCTTTGATGTGTCTCAGTTTCTGTTGGAATCAATATATCTCTATACCATACATATTTTGGCCCTCTTTCGACCACCCTATCATTTTCGGCATAAATTATGGGTGTCTAGTCCAAAATTTCTCAAATATAAAAGGATTAGGATGGGGGAATAAATCATTGATCCATTTCAAGGAAACATGCCAATGATATGAACCATAAATAGGGAAAATGTCTCCAGTGATGGCTTGTCTAGTTTGGAAGAAGGATTTTGATACGAGGAACCTGTCTAATTTTTATGCTATGTGATGATTTCCTCATCGTTTGTTACTCTAGGTGAACCTTCCTTTAGACAACATAATGTCAATAAAGTGGAGTTGATCTATTAATTGTTTGAAGGTCTAGTCGTTATATTCCATCCGACGAATGTCTCTTTTCTTATCCTCTAAAGAGGTTATCATATTGAAATCACCTCTGACTATAAATTCTTGGTCATTTGTACTTAAACCTATGGCCAAAAGATCACTGAGGAAGTCCCTTTTGTTTGTAGGGGTTTGAGGTCCATACACCTGGGTAACTATCCCCTATTACCCGATATTCTTCTAGGGGATCATTATTATTCTTTTGTATTGGGAAGCCAAATCCATCTAGATTTTATTTGCATTCCAAAGGAGGGAAATCCCACCAAGGGACCCATACACTTCAGAGTAGATAAGGTCATAGAATTTCCATATTTTTCTTGCTATTAGTTCCATATTCCTACTACCGTGCTTATTTTCTTGCAACATTATGATATCGACTTTTTCTTGATTAAGAATTTTCTTGAGAATTCTATGTTTGGACACAAGATTAAGGCCCCTTTTATTCGAATAAAATATTTTCATATTTAATTTTTGGTTTGGGGTAAAAACTACATGTGTGGTACTCCCACTACCTACCTCGAGTCAAAGAGAAGTGCTTCCATTTCTTCGAGAACTTGTTTATCAGGTTTGAGGCCCTTTTTTTTGTCCTCCCATCCTTTGTTTTTTATGCTCTTTAGAGAGTTTGATTTAATTCCCCAGTTCCCCAAGAATGAGGCTATGTTATCTTGCATTTGTTCCTTTCTATTTCTTCTGAGTATCTTTCTTTGGAGCCTATATAGTTGTCCCACCTACATATTGTTGATCTCTTGTTCTCCATGAACCACACTCAGATATTTAATGTCTACTTCCATGTATTATGGTTCTGATAGTTGGGTGTGTTCCTGCTTCTCTGTTTCATCTTGGGAGTCTTTAAGAACCTCCAAATATTTCATCCTAATTTCTGCCACTGCCTTCTTTGGGTTACCTGTGTTGTGATATTTTTAGTGCTGTTTTTTTATTTCTTATTTCTTGAATTCCAGGTTTCTCTAAGGTGCATGTTCTTTCTATACCCTTTGATTCTCCCCTGCTGGTGTTTTATCCATTTGTTTTATGCACGCTAAGATACAGAAACTATTTTTCATCTTTCTTAAAATTTTCCCCTATGTTTTTGTTCCCTTTACATCTTGCCTTTCTCTTGTTGGGAATATTTACAAAAACATTTGTGTCCTTCTCTTCCTTACCTATGTTGCTAGTCATAGGGAAATTTTAAGGGAAACGTCTAAATATATTCCCATGTTCTTGGCACCTCCCGCATCTAAACAATATTTTTTCACAATCTATGGGTTGAAACCATTCCTCATCCTGGAATGAAATGGTGGTTGATTAGGGTAAATATCCTATCACATTCATGTAGACAAATATTCCTGCATAGGATGTATACTTGAATACCTTTGTTATCTCTAAAATTCTGACAAAGGATCCCAACATGTTTCCTATTCCTTCTAGGGTTTCTACATGCCAAAACTGATGTGGTAGGGAGTAAATTCTAATTCATATTGGGGCAGTTGTAAATTATTCTTTCTATGGGTAAAAGAACTCCGACCAGTACCTCAAATGTATCCCTATTGAGTTAAATAAATATATTCCTCCATCAAATAGTTTATTGATGTCCTCTTAGGAGGTGAATATCATTGTAAAGAAACCTTTGGACCCCAATTTTCGGATTGTGTCCCATTTGAATCTCCATCTTGACTTTATCCACACCATGAACGCTTTTTTCGAGGGGCAAATCCCTATGAATTTTCCAATGGCTGTGTGGTCCTTCATGTATTCAATATAATCCTCCACTATAGGTTAGGTTACCTCATACCTCAGGTTCTCCATCTTTTTTTCCAAGAAACCATTCTGTAGTTTCTTGTATTATTTACGGATTGTACCTTGTCCTATTGTAGGTTGGTCAAATATAGGTATTTTATCGACTTTACCTTCCATAAGAACATCATCTAGAATATTTCTACTCCCTCCATCCACCACATCATTAAATGATTTTTTTTTCTTGTGTTTTAGCTCCTTCGACCACCACATCCAAAACCTTCATTGCCATTACTACTCCAACCCACCAAACCAACACCTTACCTAGTTAAAACTCCTTGAAAACCTAGCCAAATCTTTTTGTATGATCCATCCTCATTCTCCCCCTTAGAATGTTCTGATCATGGTTGTTGTGAAGTTCATTGACTAGTATGTTCTCAATCCTTATCCACGTGAGACTTTATTTTCATATTATGTTCTAATATGTTTTTTTGGTTGTTGTTTTTGTGTTCCCTAGTATGTTTTGATCCTCTTCGGTAGATTTATTTTTAGAGTACTCATCTTAGTGTCATTGTCCTTTTTTATGTTTTGTATGTGAACTCTTAAAATTTTGATTGAAAAACGTTAAATTTTTTATATATCATCTTTGAAAATACATTTTGATTTTAAAGATATATATGGAAGGAAATTCAATATGTATATCTCTATATCTGTTAGATTGAAGTAACTCTATATCTATTTTTTTTTCTCAAAATTTCTTCTTCACTTCTTGAAAATATTGATTCCTATAGTCTGATTCCCTTCATTATACCCAAATAAAGTGTACTTGCAACCTTCCCTTAAAAAAAAGATTGTTCATATGAATATGCAATATTATTATAGATCATGAGTCTTACCAATGATATCATAAGAGAAAAACCATGATCCTCTGAGTTCATTTCCCACCGTTTCACAAGAAATTTAATTGGTACAAAAATGTGAGGAAATATTTTCTTTAGCTACAACTTTGAAAATGTAGCAGTTGGTTCATTTGATTTCAATGTTCTTATCTAGCCTTCTTGTAGGTTTTTTAATAAGAACAACATTACTATTTTATTTGAGTTAATTAAAAAGGTAGATATACCCATAAGAATTAGATGTAAAAACTCCTAAAAAATCCACATTTGGGAAGCATACTTAGTGAAAACATAAAACAATTTGTTCTCATTTTAAGCCCCAAATTTTAGATGAAAAACCCTTTTCAGTGTTGCAACTATGGATCACATTTAATTTCTTCTTATTTTAAAGTACAAATAGGTACAATAAATATAGTTTCATTATATGTGAATTACTTCCCATCCTCCACACTAAAGGACATAATATGCAAAGGAAAATTATGAACAAAATATACCATAGTAATGCTTAAACCTAACAAATTTTTTGCAGTAAGAAAATTAACAGAGAGGTGTCTTATGCCATATAGTAGAAATACAATTTATATTTTATGAACAAGATAAAATATGAATGGATAAATTTCCACCAAAAAGGCTCCATCACAGAGCAACCCTTTCAAAGAGATTAAACTAGAATCATAATGTTTTTGTGATGTTTTGATGTCCCCCTAAGAAAATTTGGAAAATTGATTACAAAAACCCTACCTTATTAAAATACCTACATACCCAAAACAAAATATAATCAATAGTAAACTCAGTGCTAGATCCATGAATTGAAGAAACCCATTGTAGGTACAACCCCACTTCCCTAGAGACTTAGAGAAGAGAGACAAAAATTGGTAAGTAAACTATAGGGCATCAAAACGTAGTCTATGAACAGAGAATGCTTGACCTAGAAAATTATGAACATGATAGGAAATAAAGAAGTAACCAACATTTTGGTAAATTGTCCACCGCTTAATTTAGGACACAAAATGGCTTAACATGAACCAAGAATCAAAAGCTCATGCAAAAATCTATTTGTGTGTTGATCTTTAGAAGACCACTTATCTCTTCATCATCCTTGTACTTGCATATTTTTTCATGGCAATTAGTATCTTGTACTATGGGATTTTTTAAAATAACTATTTGTTTGGAGCATATATTTTTAAAGAGGATTTAATTTAGGTAGAGGGTTTCATGTTTTGACCCTTATATGCGTTACTTATTAATATTTTTTGGATCTGAATAATTTTGCAAAGCTTTTCTTCTTATAAATTAATATTTTCTAGGTTATTTTCATCAATAAAAATGGAATGTTTTTGTCCAAATAGTGAATTATATTCTATTGTGCTATATAAAAAAAATGATACATGGAATTGGATTCCTTTAAACTTGTCTATTGGTGATTGGATTACAATACAAACATATAGAAGAAGAGTTCATAAGGTGAAAATGAGATATCTAGAAGACGTTGAATGACACTAGAAGGGCATTATGAAGTTTGGACACACCGACCACACTGAGAGGGGAGGGAGTGAATCAGTCTGAGGAATAGTTTCACACTTCTTACAAAAGGTTAGTTAGGAATCACCATTCACAACATCATTACTCATTACTTCCATTCACAGTAAGTTTCTTCCATGTAAACATATCTCAATGACATGCATTAACAATAAATAACTATGAACCATAACAATAAAGAACACAAGGAACACTAGATATATGTATAAGTTGTTTTTGTATTATATAATACAATCCTTGGGCTTTATCAAGACAAACTCTCGTTGCAATACCTAGCCTCCAAATATCAACACCAACTAAGAAGAGTAATCCAACTCTCAAGTACAAGACCCAACTAGTAGACATAAAACAATCTGTCAAACTGTATCAACAATTTATACCAACACAAGTGCATCACCTATGCACCACACAACTTGTCACATCAATCTCATCATCCAAATCAGATCTACTCACCAAGATCAATCACCAAGACAAATATCAACAATATCACCAAGATAACCAACAAGATACCTCTATAAATACACCATACTCTCCATAAACCAAATACCATAAGTTGTCATGATTTTGTTGTCGTGATTCTGCTATCGCGGTTCTGCTGTTGCAGTTATGTTGTCGTGATTTTTCTACCGCGATTTTTTTTCCATGATTTTTATGATACACTTTTTATGCCATATATTTTATTCTGCACATTTTCTGATGCCATTTTTCTACCACACTATTTCTGCCACAAATTTTCCATTTTCTTGCCACACTTTTTCTGCCATGATTTTTCTACCACACTTTTTTTGTCATGATTTTTCTGCTGCACTTTTTCTGCCACAAATTTGCTCTATTAATAACACGTGTCAAAATAACCTTTCAAAAATGGATATTCAATATGCTAAAAAATAATACTCATAATATACCCTTACTCTCTTATTTATACTTCAACTAGCTTCCTCTAGGGTTTATCTTCTAACCAACTTACCCAACTTCCTTCTTTTTGGGGCTAACCCACTTCTAACCACGTTGTCCACTTACAACCACTTTATCCACAAATAGTAAACTCTCCACTTCTAGTTGCAACTAATTTAGTTTTAATTGTTTTCTTGTTGCAAGCACTTAATCCATGACTGACTACTTTGACTGGTCAACTTCTTCTAGGAGCTTCTAAAATAATTTGGCTTATTTAACCTTCTAGGGGCTTCTAGATAACTCATGAGGGTTCTCCAATTTCACATGGCCATAACTCTCTAACCTTGAGGAGTTATGTGACGTTCTACATATCATTGGAAATGACATGACATATACTATCCATATGGAATAGTTTTTCTTGCAAATTGACTGATATTCATTACATTATTCCTTAATAAAACTTGGGTTCCTTAACCACACTGTTAGGCTACTCAACCACCTAACCATATGTACTTCAAAAATCATCTTCGCGTGAGGGATTTCAACATAATGGGATRAATTTGAGAAATTTATCCAAGAGTGTCTTCTYGTGAGGGATTTCACCATAAGGGGACCACTTTGTAGTTTATMTATTTGGTTCTTCCTATCAACAATCACATGGCATCAATGATACAAATCCCTCTAATATAAACAAATCATTATGACAACATTTGAAATCAATCCTTTGACATCAGTTACATYAATGATAAAAAGAAAATTACTATGACAAGACATCAACCCTTTTACATCAATAACAACACAATACAACAATCTCATCCTTTGGCCTTGATGGCAAYACCAACATTGATGTCAACAMCAATCATTGATGGAAACACTTGGACATGGAAATTCTTCTCTTCGATATCCATATATCCACATCAAAAGGGTATTTTTCTCCTTGGGGATGCTTCCCCTGCCTGAAATCTCCTTGGGGATGCTCCCCTTGTCCGAATGCCTTCAAGATGATCCCCATGTCTGATGCTACATCATATGAAAAATATCTCCCACATTGGACAAGGGATATCACTCTGATGAAATGATTATGGCATGACTACCAATCACCTCTCCTCCTAAAATCATGCAGTTGAAACCAATCATGGGAACATGAATAAATCCCCCTATGGGTATGTATCCCATTATATTCTCTACAATATGAACAATATGCTACCACTACAATATGCTTCTACTGCAAATTTTACTACTCAACTAGAACATATTTCACCTGCTCAAGAATGATTTTTTCTTCCTATGACGATCCTTGGACCTATCCATGTATCAAACTCATGCCACACCATACATCACAAAGGAAAATATATGTCAACAATGAATATAAAATCATGAACAAAACATTAACCATGTACATCTTGTGCCATACTAGGTGCCAATGATGCACAAGACCCATGTACATTAATACCATACAACATACAATAAGATATCATCAATGGTGTGTATCAACCATATGCCAAGAATATGTGCCAACTGTGTACCAAACATATTACTCAAACAAGTGTCATATCACTCATGATATACCTCTACCATGAACAAGTAATCCAAGCATGTATCTCAACCATCTATATATCAACCAATCATCTAAAATATATCATCCCATACATATTGTACCAAAGCAAGTGAATCAACCATAGATCAAGATATGACTCATCAATAATGTACAAAATAACCACCTCTTCAACTCATCAACTACATGTACCAATATGTAGCTCAACCACGTGCCAAATGCATGCACCAAGACATCAAAAAAATATTCCTCTAACAATACATCATAAGATATGTCAATGGAGCTCACATATGTACCATCCATGTACTACAATAGATCTGCCTAAAAAAAATAGGTATAATGAAACAAAAATACCTATAAAAGTGTACCAAGAGTGTCCCTCAATAGATCAGTTATATATATCTAGATAGCATCACACCATCATGATATATCTCATAAACAAAGTGCTATAACTTCACCAACATAACCAACATTGTTCCTTAATAGAAAATTCTTCAATCCACACTCTAGGGTTAGTACCATGCATCTAATATAGGCATCAAGCATATGCTTAAAAACTCAACCAAATATTATGACCATATATTCATCAAACACACTTAAGAATACGAAACTTGAAGAAAACAATCTCATAGACCGCATAAACAAAGTTAGATAATCAAACCATGTTGCAACTCATCTGTACACTCCTCTTCTTGAGGATTTTTCCACAAGTACGTGACCTCTTCAACATACAGATCATGTATGTATGCTACCTTTATATAGTTGACCTCGTGTATGTAGAGGACTTATCCTACAGGAGCTTGTGTATGCTTTAGAGAATGTCAATATTGAGCTTTCCTCATGGAGATCATTATGTTTTGGTTGTTCAGTCTTCTTCATCCACTTCTGAGAGTGTCCTATTATATGAGTATTGGTTCTTTCATATTTCATCCTTTCAACCTTGTCTCTTCCTTCCTAGCTGCATATGTTCTTCTTTTCATGCTATATGAAGTAGTCTTCATAGACCATTTTCTTGTGTTCCAAAAATCATGGGATTTGTGGCCAAACCAAGTGCAACTGTAGCATCTCATGGTGTGACAATGAGCAACAATGTTTCCCACTAGATTACATGTCAAACACCTTAGGGTATTATGAAACCTTCCATTATATTTCATTGCATAATGTCTATAACCCTATTGGCACAGGGGAAGACCTAGGGTTCAATGCTTCAACAATGCACCAACAAAACCCTAACTACTGGCCCTTTCAGAAACACCTATGAAGCAGATGAAGTCTCACCTGAGGTAGAGTTAGGGGTGGTTGCAGGACTCCAGTGTCTACAACCTTAGTCAAGACACAGATTTGTGATTACAACACCTGAACCGAGAACTAGTAGTTATCATTCATTAGTACTTATCCTTTGTCTACAACCCAAATAAAACCTAATTACAGTGCAACACAGTATTCAACAAGATTCAACACATTCAAAAACTAAGAACATTAACATAGATCAGATCTAGCATCTTATTCATATCACCAAGCACTAAGTTATCATATCAGATAGATCTAAACATACATTACTACACTAAGCATAAATCATATGATACATAAAACAACCATAATGCACAAAGAAACCACAACACAAGATATACGTGGTTCACCCCCAGCCTATGGATACGTCCACCAACTCTTCTTCTTCTTTATTGTCTTCTATCAATCGTCTACATGAACAGAGCCACACGGTCCTACTTCGCATAGGACATGAGATCTGTCCGCACCCCACTAGATTCTCCTTCCTTGAGCTAGGTTATAGAAAAAAGACTTTACAAAGTCTCTTACACTCTCTTGAACTTATCCTTGCAAGTATCACACAATATGAACAAAGCATTTACAACTATCACTTGCACCTAGCACACTTACCTTCACTTTCCCTTTTACACATAGCATCCCACCACTTACTTACATTGCCTAGATTTCTATTTATATAATACAAAAGGGCCTAAACATGGGTAAACCCATGGTCCAATATATCCATACCTGTTACATAAGCCCAAAACCCAAAAATACCTAAAAAGTGGTCGAGATCCCGCAATCTCTACTTAGAATTGTGCTTCGCCTTCGATAGCCTGTCGAAGTCCCAAAATAGGGAAAACGTAACCAAGGATCTCCAAAACTTGGTCACAAACCAACAGGTCCACAACACTCACCTCTGACTTGTCCTGAGTCACTCTGATCTGGTTATCTCTGCCTAAAAATCCTTGAGCCTGGCTCGAGCTGCTTCGACCAACTGCTTCACCAAGGCCTCCTGCTCGATGAACTATTGAATAACTACCTCATTCAAAGGTCCCTCTAAGTGTTGTTCTAAGAAAGTGATTACTTGTTCTAGCTCTGCTCCTCGGCCTTCAATCTCCTCAAACAGTTGGAAAGATTTGTCCTGGACTGGTTGGAGACTCTTAGTCACTTCCATGACTTTTCTCTGTATGGTATGGACCTTCTATTGAGCAGTGCGTTGTTCCTCAAATATTTTCATTCTTTCAACTACTGACAAGAGCTTCAACTGTACCTGTATTGTCATTGCTTGATTCGTTTCTTCCTAGATTTGTGACTCTAGTGTCCTTAATTCAATATCCTCAGTAAGTCGCTCATAAGTCTGGGCACTTCTACTGCTAAGTTGTTTACATTCCAAAGTTAATGCTCTGATCCTCTCAACTGTGCTCTAGGCAGTGGATTCTCTTTGGTCTCATACATCCTGCAGAGTACTTCGTACTGTTTGTAGCTCTAGATTTGTTATTCTATGTTGAAGTTGTGGGATGGATTCAACAACATGCGCTACTTGATGCTCCACTAGGTCTTCCTCCTTTTTCTCTAAGCCTGTCATAGAGCGAAGTGCTTTGCTGACTGCTTGTTTTACTCCAACCTGCACCATGAGCAGTTGTTATTTATCATGTTGTATATGCACTTTCTCCTCTTCTAACTTTACATGGAGGTTGTCCTTCTCCTTTTGAGCAATTTGGTGTTGCTCTATCACTTCCTCTTTTTCTTTCTTTAGGGCCACTATGGCATGTTTTGTTTCTTCCTATGTGCAACGAAGTTGAGCTTCAGTTGCATTGGTTAGTCTGCAGAGTTGGCTAGGCTCATCTCCCATATCTTTTTCTTCTAGTGGCGG
The DNA here is from genome assembly GCA_000966675.3 of Picea glauca. Taxonomy (NCBI): domain Eukaryota; kingdom Viridiplantae; phylum Streptophyta; class Pinopsida; order Pinales; family Pinaceae; genus Picea; species Picea glauca. The sequence continues at coordinate 271,099 of JZKD02S0552337.1, forward strand.
GGTGCAATGGACATTGTGCGGCTAGAGTGAAGGGCCTGTTATACCCCTCACAACTCTCCTTCAAGCATTTCATACATGGTTTCTTTCTTAGCTTCATTTATCTGAAAAATATCTTTTGATGCGTCGGATACAACTATGATGATGAAGTCGAAGTCATC
>JZKD02S0552337.1:277676-289596 GCA_000966675.3 Picea glauca
AACCCATCACTAACCACTTTGACTGGTCAACTTCTTCTAGGATCTTCTAAAATAATTTGAATTCTTTGACCTTCTAGGGGATTCTAGATAACTCATGAGGGTTCTCAAAATTCACGTGGCCATAAGTCTATAACCTTGAGGAGTTATGTGACGTTCCACATATCACCAGAAATGGCATGACATATATTATCCATATGGAATAGTTTCTCCTGAAAAATTGACTAATATTCATCACATTATTCCTTAATAAAACTTGGGTTCCCTAACATCATTTCTAAGCTACTCAACCAGCTAACCATTTGGACTTCACAAAGTGTCTTCCTATGAGGACTTTCACCATAAGGGGACCACTTTGATAACTTTATCCAAGAGCATTTTCCCATGAGGGATTTCCCTATAAGGGGACCACTTTGGAGTTTATCCATTTGGTTATTCCTATGAACCATAATGTGAAATCAATGATACAACTTCCTTTAATGTCAACACATCACTATGACACCATTTGAAATTAATTAAATCAATGATACAAAGAAAATTACTATGACAAGACATCGAGTCCTTGACATCAATGACAACACAATACAACAATGAATGTGTTTAAGATGAAAGAATGAGGGAAAAAATTGAAACGGGTGCTTGTGGCTCATGTATATGACAATAAAGAGATGCAAAAGGAATCCATTTCCATGAAACCAATTTTTCCTCAAATCGATTCTAATTGTTAGTATTTACTATTTTAATTCTTCTATATTTCAATTAGATATATTTTATTCATGAATTATTCACTATTTTTTTTATTTCCACTTTTAATGATAATACTTTTGTAGGCTTGTGCATATCCAATTGGGAATAATGGGACCCAAATGAATCTATCACTAGAATATTTGAGGTAGTGTATTAAAAAATTGGTGAATTGATGTACTTAAACAAGGATCGTAAATGGTTAAAGAATGAAGGTATTTGGTTCTACAAGTATAAATACATACTTCCAAGAAAAGGTGAAACTTGTGTAGAGCCCCACGAAACTACATTACCATGTTTTCACTAGACCGTGAGTGGCCAAATATAGAGCATGGACTTCTAATATCCTTTCGTTATAAGCTGTATTATGGTGTACAACTTGGATTGAAAGAAAGTTGGGGTATAGGTGTCCATTTAAGCATCTTTGTGCCATTTTTAGTGTTTCAATATATTTTTAAGAATGAATATTCTCTTAGAAAATAAAACAAAACATATGCGAAATCATCACCTTATGATGAATTATTATTAAATATGTTCAATCTTGGTTGGGATACAAGATTCAATGACAAACATGGAGAAAAAATAGAATGTAGGGAAAATCATACCAAGATCTCAATCATGTGAGTTAATGTGTAGCTCCAAATTTTTTAACAATATTACAATAAATTGAAATTCATTAGATTTTAATTATAGTGATATTCAAAGTGATGTTACATCTCATCCTATATGTATTAGATGCTCAAAAAAATGTTATATATTTCATTCAAGTTTTTTCGATGGAGATATGTTCGTATTTTAGGTCAATGGAGTTAGATTCCAATTGAAAACGATGATGATGATTGAATACATTCTCCTATCATACAATTTGATTGTCTAAAATTTGTTTAAATCATTGGCAATGGAAGAAAAATGGACTTTATTTGATGTGAGACAACAAATTTTGTTTTAATATGTCAATGATTTTGTATTTTTTCTCAATAGGAAAAAGGGAGTAATTTTTGTTATAGTAGGACATTAACTATTTCTACTTATTGTATTTTATGCTACACCATATATTAATTGATGCTAATAATATTTATTTTATATCACACACACATATATGGATATATTAACTTTTTAATATTTTATTTGGTAAGTGGGAAAGAGATGAGAAAGTTTTATTTGTTGCAAGGATTGTGTCCAACCATCTGATATAGATATTGAAGAGTGTTAGATTGTTAAAAATAATTTCCAACTACAAACTATACCATATATTTACATGCCTTGAGTACTTGCATCTAGTTTATGTTGTAGTGGATTAATGTTGAAACATTTTTATAATAAATAAACAACTAACTATTGTATCTATAAGTTTGACAATGAGAATGAATAATCTCATAATTCTTGGTTTCCAAGATAACTCTGGTACTTGAAACATTGTGTCTCTTTTCAAGTATAATACGATTAAAAAGGTCCATTGTCTGAAACTTTACTGTGATTCAGAATTTTCATACGGGCTACATGAAGCAATGTCTTTACCTAGATGATTTTTTGTTTGCTCGTTGTGGTATATTAAAATCAAAATAACACATCACATGGATTTACATGAAATATAGATTCTACTTTGAAATATCTATTATCATCTTTTTTCACATCCCAATTATTTCATCATAGAATATTTTCAGTCGTGAATGTTGCTACTTGTGAATTGTAATAAGAATTATGTTTTTAAATTTTTAAGACATCATCTCAAAGTTTCTTTGACTTCCCAATCATGCACTAGAAACATCTTTAGTTACATTATATTTGCAATTCACAATAATTTTAGGGGTTGGCAAGAGGTAATACAAATTTCCAACACATCCTCTCTTATTTCGCAACCCCAAATTATTTTTTTCTATTTATGTGAGAGAGATGCATACGTTCAATGTCTTTACTGCACAAATAAGTACATGACCCATTTAATTGTTTTATACCATTGTTTAGTATACAACCCATAAAAATACAAATAGATTCCTGATTATATCTACATTAAACCTTGGACTAACATATTTCCAGAGGTTTGGTCAAAACCTCCATTAAAGAGTCCTTCAAAAGATCAGATAATCATTCAGTTTTTGAGACATATTTTTGTTTTTCAATGGTATACTTAGATGTTATCAACACAATAATGGAGATTTATGACATTCCACAAGTTCATTGTGCAATTATTTTTGTGTGAAACAAATTATCATTGGAAATCTAATGAGAGATAATCACTACACCAAAATAATGATTTCATTTCACTCTCCCCTAATGATACCATGGACAACTAATAAAATTTCTTAATGAAATTTCAATTAAAGTCAAATTGAATTTCTTATCACCGATTTTATTCATCTCTCCAAAAATTTACTTTGCTTCACTTCTCAATCATTCACATGTTGAATGCCAATGGATGATTAGTTGATAGGATTTCCTATGATGAATTTTAAACTATGGTAATGTCAGGAAATTGCTCTCATAATCAAGTCAATTTTCACTAGGATTACCTTCCCTTCAAAAACCTTTAAAAGGAAATGGTATTATAACACAAGGAGTGATGGAAAATACACAATAATACCTTCCAAATGTGAAGATATCTTGTGCTTCAAATACCAACATCCCCTTTGCTGGCCTCTAGATCCCAACCCAACAAACTTTGTTATTGTAGTAGAAGACATTTTTTTCTCAATTGTGTTTTCAATAGCTCTATTTGGCCACATGACCAAATTTTCTTTTCTTTTGTGGAGAATGGTGTAAGAGGCATTATCCTAGACAACTATCTTGAAAATAATGTCTATGTCTATCATTCATGTTGAGGAAATTGTTATACCTTCACAACTTATATGAGTAAACTAATAAGCATGTGACCTTATGTCCATATTTGAGGAACCAAATATCAATTAATTGAAATATATTGAGACATTCCTATATGAAATTTACTATGAAATTGTTAATATTTCAGGAACCAACTATCAATGAATTGAAAGATATTGAGGCATTCCTATCTTCATATTCCTATGAAATTATTACCATATTCATTTTGTTGAATGATTGGTTGTCATTGATGTCAACCCTTAAATAATCCATGACGATGTGGCTATGGTACCTGAATTAGTTTAAGTAATTTGGACATGAATGATGATGTGAATGAAGGTAAGACACTCATATATATATATAGTAATGGTCGTACCATTTTCAGTGATATGTGGTACTCCACGTGGTTCCTCACAGTTAGGGAGATATGGCCTTGTGAAGTTAAAATCCTCGAAGAATGGCCAAAGAAGACCCTACCTGGTTATATGTCTTTAATGAAAGGGTAAATTGGTTGCAACAAGCAAACTATAGAAGCCAAACACTGCCACTTCAGGGATATACAACTCCGGGATATTTAGATGCAGAGAAAACACTATTCTCCAGAGATCTAGAGTGTTGAAGTGTCGAAGCACGCGACACTCATCCGTCAGGACTTGGGGCGCTCATTCATGGAGACACATGGAACCCATCTGGCCCTGACATGTGGCACTCATTTCTGGTCATTTGGGTCCCATCATCCACTCATTTTTGAGTGACACATACCACTCGCCTTATGTGACGCATCAGTAGCTGTGAAATAATATGACATCAGGCCACCACATCACTTCCCCACATTGTCACTCCAGGAGTTTTCCATTTAGAGAGAGCACAATTCTCCGAAATTTAGAGCCTCGAAGTCCCAAAATATTTAGATGATAAAAATGAATTAATCCAGGTTTAATTAGTGATAATCACATGCTAATCACTTCGTGAGTTCGTCACTCTGAGAGTTATATACACTTTACATTTAAAATATACTAAACTTCGAAGTGTTGTAGTGATGAGAGACTTCCACGTCACTACGAAAGAAAGTGACTTCGAGAGATATTCATGTTGTACGTTCAAAAGCTCCCAAGCTCTAAGAAATTTGTGCCATCACTAAATGTGGATAGGGGAGTTTAAAATGGAAGATAGATAGAAATTTAGCAGAGGTGCTAAAATAGTGGTTACCTAGATCACATATTGTAACCAGATCGACGACTCCGCTTCATTGCAGGGACGAAATGTGCTCAAACGATAAAATTATTGACCAGTCCTGCAATTGAAACCATGGTATAGAAAAAGAGGTATGTGGCATTTGGTGGTGAATTGTGGGCATAGAAGCATTGTGGATCTAAACCTCCCTTGACGGCCCCGCAATCACGTGCTTATATAGCATCAAATCCCAGAGCAGCGTGTGACAATGAAAACTGGGCATTAAGCCAAATCATCAAAGGAAATTCATGAGGAGAAGTAGAAAGCTAACAAACTGCGACCAATCCCTCATAGAGAAAACATGAATGTAGAAGACTCCCATAATGACATTTCAATTGTGACACATCATCAAGCTACTGGAATCACTTTCATATCGGTTTAGATAAGTTTATTAAGATAACTCAAGTATGTCCTATATTTTGGGGGTTTTGTTGTAACTTCCCAAACTTTTGGGGACGAATCATCAAGAAGTTGTTTCTCTTTTGGGGAAAGAATTAATTTTTGTAATAGAAGATATCTAAAAGAGTTTGAACTCATGGAAACTATATATTCTAATGTTTTTCATGTACAAATGGTTCAAACCAAGACACGAGGAGGTTCTGAGAAATGGAATGACTGTGTATTTAAGTTTGTAATCTAGACGAGAATGTAGCTGAAAATCGTATGTTATTGAAGATCCATATGAGTTGTTTCATCATATTTGTCTTTTATGTTCTTTGTTCTCTTATTCATCTTGTTTGAATGTATTTTTGATTTTAAGGATTAAAATTTTCTTTTGATTGATAGATTCTTAATGCAGTAGAGGATCTGTTGTAATCTTGCATATTTATCATTGTTTACTGTTCAGACACATCTAAATTCCCTTTGCAGAGAGGATCTATGCTTAGTGAAAATTCTTCTTTATGTTAATTCTCTCATTCTTCTCTTCATAATTGTACAAATCTTTTGTCTTATAGGAAGCTTAAATTCCTTCAATGAGAAGATTGTTTATGACTCCATAGCCCAATGGTCCATCATTGATCTACAATGATATCTATTTTCTTTTCCTTTGTTGAAAGTCTTGCTGATCCCTAATTTCAAACCAAAATAAAATCAATTTGAATGTTACTAATATTAATCACATTTGTAGTCTGGGGGTGATTCTTGGAGTGTTAACATAAATGGCATCATTGTCAGGGATGAAAGTAAATATATCTTCCCTAGGACAAGGACATAGATCCAGATCTTGATGGTAGAAAAGAGAGGGACACAAAAATTGACTGTAATCATCTACCTAGCGACATCACAATCAAAGACTCCACTGGGGAGGATCTTGTTGACAAAAACCTGACCATACAAAAGGGGTTGACAAGGTATCAACTTAGGATCTTTCTCCTTGAACTCTTATTTTTCTTTATCAACTCATTTCTCTCTTTCCCTTTACATATCAAGAGGATTATACTCTTCTTTGTTTATTTGGATGATCATCTGCCTTCCTTTATATATCCACCCTTGGAAGAAGAATACCAGACTTCTACCTATGTTGTAGATGTTGATACTGTATATTCACCTCAACCTATTCATAAGGATGAGATTTGTATTGAAATCCCTCTTGAATTTGATCACCCTTGTAACCTTGAGGAGGTTGCAACTGATTCAAATCCTTCTCTTATCTCATCACCTCCTGATGTTATTATTGAACCTTTCCATCAGCTTGTTAAACCTCCTATCGAACCCACTAGTTTTCAAACTAGAATCAAAGAAAAGATATTTAAACCTTTAAGGTTTCCATATCAAAATCATCCTTATCCTCTTGATTTCCTTGAGTATTTTCCTCAGTTATCTGGAGAAGATCATGTTACAGTTGAGAGGCATTTGGAGGCCTTTGAGAACTTTATTGATCAATTTGAGATAGTACATGATGATGTTATTATGAGGTTGTTATCCAAATCTTTGATCAGACATGTTGTTGTGTGGTTTAAGGGTTTGAGAGTTGATTCCATTGTTTCTTGGATAGAGTTGTGCAATTCCTTTTTAAAGTGTTCGGGTTATCTTGGTTATTTAAAATATTTATGATCAGTTTCTGAAATATTTTGAGCATGAGATAACAGATGATTGTATAGATAATCATATGTTCCTAGTTGAGAATTATCAGTATAATTTAAATTTTGTTGTGCAATTATCTTGTGATCATTATTTTAAATAAGAAGTTGCCTCTACCGATGACCAATATCTACTTATGAAAAATCAAGAAGGTTATCAGCCTTTAAGTAAAGAGGCATTCATGGATGAGCAATTTTTTCTTGAAGATCAACATGTTTTTTATCTTGGTTTTAAAGATTCATTTGCAATCTTGTTGGAGTCAAGTTTTTCATATTTTCTGAAAATTTTAGTTTTCATTTGACCAACGTTCACGAGTGATTATGGTTTTTTGAAGGATTCTCTATCACTATTAGTATATATCTATTTTTATCATTTGATCAATGATAGAGACAATATCATCTTAGTCTTGAAATTTCTTGAATGGCTATTATGGAAATTTGCTTTTACTTGACCAAATTTCATACTTGGTTAGAGGTAGGGTAGTGTAGGAAATATGCTCGCTTCTCGAGAATTTTCTTTCCTTCAAGTTTTTAGTAGGTAATAAGCTCGCTTCCCAAGCCTTTATTTCCCTAGTTTATAGTGGGTCTTTTAGTTTAATTGAATAAGTGGAAAATTGTTAGCAATGTTTGGAGGTTGGTTACACAGATGACTCCATAGACTAATGGATAAGGCGACTGGAACTGCTAAGGTTCTTAGAAGACTCACAAGGAGGCCCCCATCCCAGTTGAAGCATGATGTTAGCACACACATTTGTAGTAGAAAAGTAGCTCAGAGGCGCTGTGAACTCTAGATATGGAAAGTGGCATTACCAAAATTGAGCTCTCAATAGGCCTACCAAGTCCTGTTTTTTGTAGGAAGCATGCAAACGCAGCGTTTAGAGCAGTTCATTTCATGCTTGAAACACAAGAAAACATACAGGTTAAATTTTCAACGGCAGAGATCTCTTGTACAATTCATATTAGCGGCTCTCATACGTTAGGAATGTCAAAGTTGCGTGAGGATTAACGACCATACATCAGCCCCAGAGTTGCATATCAAGAACCATGTGTCCTTCTGGATCAGACGGTTCTGATTTACTTTGGCAGTTCAGGCTTCATGAGTTTTGGGACTTCTAGTCACGATTTCCTTCAGAATACTTTCTCCCAGAATACTCAGATATCTACTGCATTTCTCTACAAATCTAACGATCATGATTTACTTTGGGAGTTCAGGATTTGAGAGTTTTGGCTTCACCACTCCTGATCTCCTCCAGATTACTTTCTCCTGGAGTGCATGGATATCTATTACATGTCCTTCCAGATCCAATGATCAAGATATTCTCTGGTAGTTATACAAGCTATACATGCAGAAGCCCCTGAGCTCCAAAGTGTAGAAACAACTTGGCATCCATCTGGTGTTGAGTACTGTTGACACATGGAATTCATATGTTGTGACATGTGGCACTCTTTTCAATCACCTTGGGGCACACCATCTTCTTGATTTCATTTGACACATGTCACTCTCCTTGTGAGACACGTCACTTCGGTCTCGTACAACTCCATAATATTTATATACAGAGAAAACCCCATTCTCCAGAGCTCTGAAGTGACGAAGTGTCGAAGCATCTGACACTCATCCATCAAGACTTGTGGCACTCATTCGTCGAGACACGTGGCATACATCTGGACCTGACATGTGGCACTCATTTATGGTCATTTAGGTCCCATCATCTGCTCATTTTTTAGTGACACATGTCACTTGCCTTATGTGACACATCAGTATCCATTATATCAGGCCACCATGTCACTTTTCACCATTGTCATTTTGGGAGTTCTCTATTCAGAGTGAGCACAGTTCTCTGAAACCCAGAGCCCCGAAGTCCCAAAATATTTAGATGATACAAACGACTTAATCCATGTTTAATTAGTGATAAGAACATGTTAATCACTTCATGAGTTTGACACTTCAGGAATTATATAGAATTTTCATTTAAAATCTCACAAACTTTGAAGTGTCGTAGTGATGAGAGATTTCCATGTCACTTCGGGAGAAAGTCAATTCGAGAGAGCTTCATTTTCTGCGTTCAAAAGATCCCAACCTCTAAGAAATTTGTGCGATCACTAAATATGGCTAGGGGATTCTAATATGGCAGATGGATAAAACTTTAGCAGGGGTGCTAAAATAGAGGTTACCCGAATCACATATTACAGCTAGATCAACTACCACATTTCATTACGGGGTTGAAATATGCTCGAACGATAAAATTATTGTGTTGTCCCACAATCAAAACCATGGTATAGAAAAAGAGGTACGTGGAAATTGGTGGTGAATTGTGGGCACATAAGCGGTGTGGATCCAAACCACCATTGAAATCCCCACAATCATGTGCTTTTATAGCATCAAATCTGAGAGCAATGAGTGGAACTGAAAACTTGGCGTTAAGACAAAACATCAAAGGAAAGTCACGAGGAGAAGTAGAATGCCAACTGACCACGACTAGTACCTCAAAGATAAAACATGAATGTAGAAGACTCCCAGAACAACCTTTTAGTTGTGACACATTGTCAAGCTGTTGGAATCACTTTCATATCGATGTAGATAAGGTTATTAAGATAAATCAAGTTGGCATAGGGGAGGACCCAGGGTTCAATGCTTCAAAAATGCATCAACAAAACCCTAACTACCGACCCTTTCGGCAACACCTAAGTCTCACCCGAGGTAGAAGTAGGGGGGGTTGTAGGACTCAAGTGTCTACAACCAAGTTGGGACACAAATATGTGATTACAATACTTAACAGATCACTTATCCAATAATATGCATTAGATTATGGTCCTCATTTACATCGCAGATTTAACCCTTATTACAGAGAAACACAATAATAACCAAGATCTAACACTTCCAATCACTTAGCACACAACATTAGCTCAAATCTAGAATTAATTATTATCATTAAGCACGAAGCTACGACATCAGATGCATTCATTATATGTAACCTCAACAACACTAAGCAAACAATCACATAAGCAACATCGCACAAATCATATCAAGACACATGATATACGTGGTTCACCCCAGTGTGGGGCTACATCCACCAAATTCTTCTCCTTATTTATTAGTATTCAATCTCCTTACATTCATCTTCTTCTGTGCACAAAGCCACATGGCCCAAATCTGCAGTGGACAGGTGATCTGCGCACAATGCACTAGATCCACCATCCTCAAAATCAGGTCAAGGCACATAGCCAACTCCTTAATAGCATAGAGCACTTACAACTTCTTGCACTAAGCCAAAATAAACCTATCATGCACATATCCACTAGTAGTCATGCACTAAGCCAATTTCTAGTACTACCTCTTACATTGATTAGCTACTTATTTATATATTTACAAAAATGCCTAAACATGGGTAAACCCATGGACCAACATCCCATAACCCATTACATAAACCCTAAAAACCCTTTGCTGGGTATACAAGCCCACAAAACAAGCGAGATCCCATGATCTTCACTCCACAAGGGCACTCCACCTTCGAACAACCTTTCGAAGTCCCAAAATTGGTTAAACACGACCAATGCTTCCTATAAACTTGGTCAAGGGCCAACAGGCCCCCAAACACTCACCTGTGACTCGTCTCGAGTCACTCATATCTAGGCAGGGTTGCTTTGAAGGCCTCAAGCTTAGCTTGAGCTGCCTCTAATTTCTACTTCGCTAGATCCTCCTGCTCGACGAACTCTTGAATCACTTGCTCTGGAACAGGCCCTTCCAGGTGCTATTCTACTGTCACAACTACGTGGTCTAGCTGCGAGCCTTGGCCTTTAATCTCTTCAAAAATAATGCATGATTCATCCTACACCAGCTGGAGTCTCTGTGTCACCTCCATGACTTTTCTCTAGATGGTAGTAACTTGCTGCTAGACTGTGCGATGTTCCTGTGATCGCTTCATTTTCTCAACTGTACTAAGAAGCTTCAGCTTCTTCGGCTCTGGATATTCTGCAAGGATATCATATTTTTGCACACTCTGATCACTCAGTTGATTACACTCTGAGGTTAGTGCCCTAATTATTTCTACTGCATTTCTGGCAGCTTCTTTCCTTTGATCGCACACTTCTTGTAGGTTTCTCGGTACTTCTTGGAGCTCTAACTCCATTATCCATGCTTGAAGCTATTGAATGGATTCGATGAGCTTCCCTGCTTGCATCTCAGTTGACTCTAGTTCCTCCTATGCCAAGCGCATCATAGAGAGAAGTTATTTAGTCATTGCCTCTTTGACCATAGTCTTCTCTGGGAGAAACTCATTTCTTTCTTTCTGCATATTCTCTTTGTCCTCGTCGAACATCGCCCTGATTTTGTCTTTATCCTCTTGCACAACTTGAAGTTTCTCTAAGAACTCCTCCTTTTCTTGCTTCACGGCTTCTCTAGCCTGCTCCTTTTCTTCTTGGACTCGACAAAGTCGAGCCTCTGTTGCATATGCTAATATTCATAATTGGGTGGGCTCATCTCGAAATTCTACACTTTCCACTGAAGAAGGTGAAATAGGTACTGCGCAACTCGAATGGATATCTTGTTGTATGTCCTTAATCTCGTTCTCTGTTATGTCATGCATTGTTTCTTTCTTCACTTCGTGTCTTTGCAGGATATCCTCCGAGGCATCTTCTATGGTTGTGATGATGAGATAGACATTGTCTACTGTGAACACATTCTTCGATTGAGGCTTATTGGCTCAAGTCTTCTTCCGTGATGAGGGTTTCTGCAGGGAAACCTTCCTTTTCTTCAATGTTTCGGCCTCTGTAAGGGGATCCTTCGGTGATGTAACTTCTCCTTTGTATTTATTTTCTCATTCTTCCCCTCCTTATTCTTGGTTCACTTCATCTTCTCCTCCTCCTGCAGGTGAGTCTGACCTACTTTACTTTGAGGCATTGTCCTCCTCATCATTTTCTATGTTCTTCACTTCCTCCTTTTTATTCTTTTTCTTCGTACTAGTCTCTCCATCATGTTCGACCCAGGTCACCAAGGGGCTTCCAATGATGTCAGGGTCGGAGATTTCTTCATCTTCCACCAGTACAAGGAA
>JZKD02S0552404.1:0-16423 GCA_000966675.3 Picea glauca
CCTTCCCCTTCCTTGTTTTCTTCTTCTTAATCCACAAAACCAATCAAGCATTTTTATTTCTATGTTACCAAGCTTACTCTCATTTGCAGTCTGGGAGTGACTCTTGGAGTGATAATAGAATGGGCAGGGTCCAATACCTAGGCTACATCATGGATCAGCATGGTGTGCATGTGGATCCATCCAAGATCCAGGTCATTCATGACTGGCCAACCCCAACCACACTCACTGAGCTTCGGAGCTTCTTAGGCTTTGCCAATTTCTATCGTAGGTTCGTGTTGGGATTCTCCTATATTGCATGGGCCCTCAACCAAGTAACCAGGGGTGGTGGTAAGGAAAAATTTGCGTGGGGCATGTTCCAATAGCAAGCGTTCGATGATTTAAAGAAGCGCTTATGCTCATCCCTAGTACTTTCATTATCGGACCTACAATCGCCCTTTGAGATCGAGACAGATGCTTTGGACTATGTTGTGGGTAAAATTCTCCCTCACCACAGCCACGTCGTGGCCTATCATAGTGAGACACTATCAAATGTTGTCGATACGTACCCTAATTACGACAAATAAATGTACTCCATTGTGCAATCATGTCGCTAGTGGAGACATCACATTATCGGGAAGGAGACAGTCATCCACATAGATCATAAACCACTACATTTCATGCAAACATAAGATAAATTACAGAATGATTGTCGTCAAAAGTGGTCCACATACTTGCAGCAGTTCCACCTCAACATCAAGTATATAATAGGCAATACCAATTGAGTCATTGATTGCCTCAGTCGACCTCCAGTTGTGACACTCACCACAGTGCTAGACTCGTCTAGCCATCAGAGCTCTGGATGGACCGAACTCTATGAGATAGACCCTGACTTCGCCACCACATACCATATGTTGGGTGCAAACTCAATTTTCACTAATTTCCATCTTCAGAACAGGCTATTATGTCGACTGGACCATCTCTGTGTTCCATCAAGCAAGCAAGTGAAGTTGATTTGGGAAGACCACTACAGTTGGGTGGCAATACACTTTGGCATCGAAAAGACAGTGGCAGTGTTGTATAAACATTTCTATTGGCCAAAACTTTAATAGGATGTAAGCAAGTATATCAAGTCTTGTGTTGTCTACGTTATTACCAAACCGACCACTAAGAAATGGGGCCTGTACACCCCCTTGCATACTCCTTACAGGCCATGGGAATCCATCTCAATGGACTACATATTGATCCTTTTGTACACCAAGAGGGGAAATGATTGTCTCTTTGTGGTTGTTGATTGCTTTTCCAAGATGGCGATCTTGGTCGCCTGCAAGAAGAGCATTATAGTAGAGGCCACTGCCAAGCTCGTCTTTGAACGAGTATGGATACATTTTGGAATCCCACAAACCATTGTATTAGATCAATACATTTGGTTCCTTGGAACATTCTGGTCGAGCCTCTAGTCACTATTGGACACCAAGATCACCAATTCCACTACCTTCCACCCCCAGACAGATGGCCAAACTGAGCTCATCAATCGAATGATAGTGCATATCCTACGCATGTACAATTCCAAGCACCCCCACACATGGAATTAGAGTCTTCCCTGTGTTCATCATAGCTACAACAGATCCCTACATAGCTCAACTCGTCATAGCCCCTTTCAAGTCGGGTTGGGATTCTAACCATTGGATCCCATGGATGTATCACTACCTCTTGCGACCACCGCAACTGATTCATCACCTGCTCCAACTGAAGCTGACAAAGCCTCCCGATTCATTGAGTAGATCTAGCACATCTGCCAATAGGTTCAGGATATTTTATATAAGTCCAATGCCAAGTAGAAGCAGTGCCATGATCAACATCGGGTGCCACATAAGTTTCAAGTGGGAGACAAAGTGTGGTTACACTTGCATAAAGAACACCTTACAGGGCCACATCGGAAGCTTCGCCCACTCCATTACGGACCTTACACCATCACCTATGGGTGAAAATGATTTTGAGCTCAACATTCCTCCTTTCCTTGGCTTGCACCCAGTATTCAACGTGGATATCATTCGGCCATACTTCAGACCATTGTTGGACACCTTAGAGATAGAAGAAAATTTGACAAAAATAGAGATCAACCCTGACTACATGCAATAGGAATCCATTGATCAGATTGTGTACATACGGGTCAAGGGCACTCGCCAGCAAAGGATCTAGCTTTATCGAGTTTTCAAAGCAGGGCAGCTCCTACACCAAGGAAAATGGCTCACTCGGGGCCAAATTTAGCACAAATTTCCTCATCTGATGGGGGCACTCAATGCATTGGAGACAATTGCTTCCTAAGGGGGGAGGATAGATCCAAATGGATTTAGGTGGCCTCCCACATATTCCAACTAGCTCATTTTGGCAGTTTTCCAGTTTGGCAGTTTTTTCCTAGTTTTCAGGTCCCTGACTTTTGGGGCAGTTTTGAGGCCCTAAACAACGTTTTTAGGGCTTGCCACAATTAGGTTGTAGACTGAGTCAAATTCTAATGGCAACATGTGTATTCCTTGGATATACCTTTCCAATGAACTATCATGTGCCTAAAACGGAGATCGTATGCAAAAGTTATGACCCAAGAAGTTAATGTACTAGCTTACCCCAACGAGCCCACATGAATTTTGGCACTTCATCTCCTACGGTTAGGTATTTGGATGTCTAGGGTTTTGGCATTCCTGTTTATTGTAAAATGGCTTGGAGATCCTCATTGTAACCATCTTCTTGCGAATGAGCATAGTCGTCACATCTCTTCTCAGAGATAAGCAGCCATCATTCTAGCAAGCTTGTTTTTCCACTACATTTTACAGTTTCATCACATTTTCTTATTGAATAGAAACCATTTTTACTGTATCTCTGTTATTCTTGTGTATCTGTGTTAAGAATAATAATAATTTGTATTCATTTTCATTCTTCTCATAAAATATGGATCACCCTATCACGCTTAACTCATAATTCTCATAGTCCCTAACTAGTATTACCTTTAACCCTAACCCCTATAACCGCTAACTCGTAAATAATATAACTTACAATATATTTAAACTATAAATTGTATGACCCATTCATGACCTAACCTCTATAACCATTATCAACTAACCCCCATAACTTCAAACCTCTGATATAAAATCTTTAACATCCATAACTCATAACATGTAACCATGATTAAACCTATAATGTTAACCCTTAATACCTAACTGATATAACCCATAAAACCTAATCATTATCTCCTAAAACCTATAACATTTGATCAATAGAACCCCTACCCCTATAACAAATAACTAATGTGATATTTAATTACAATCTCATATAGCCTTAATCCTTACAATCTATAATACCTATAACTCAAAATCTCATAATTATTGTACCCATTAACACTTAACTCCTACAACCCTTATAAATCCTAATCATTACAACTCTTATTATCGAGAACCATTCCCTTTTCCTAAATCTTATATAATTTTATAACCATTAACCTAACGTATATACCATTTAAGATATAACCCAAACCTTATATCCCTAATCCCCATAAAATATAACCCATATTACCCTTAATTTTTCTTGACCCTAATACTAACCCCTAATTCCTATCACACTGATAAGGCTATATTAGTATAGCCCTTATCACTCATAATACCAAAGAATCACATCCCTTATCCTCTAAAACATTCACCTATATAACACATAAACCCTATTTCCCTATATAACACCTAAACCATATTTCCCTAGAATGTGACCCTTATATTTCATAGCATATGTAACTCTTAAGCATAATGCTACAGCCATTATAACTTTTATAATACTTGACCTTGAAAAACTTTAATCCCTATCTCTTATAAACCCTATGAAACCTTCTCTGAGATATAACCCCTTATACTAACTAAACCATGGTACTTATAACCCCTAACCCTCGTAATACTTAAATGATAACATCAAAACCTTATCCTTATAACTACAACTATAATCTCTATAACCCTAAAATCCAAACCACATATAAACCTTTCACTCTTTAACATTATAACTTAACCACTATATCCCATCATTCCCATAATAATTGTTAATCCTTATACATCTTAACGCCTATAACCCCTAATCCCAAACTCCTATAAAAAAAAAAATGACCCTGAAAACACTTTTAACCATAACATGTATAAACACTAACTCTTGGATAACCCTTATAATTCATAAGAATCCATATGATCCATAATTGCTATAACCCCTATAATTCTTAAACCTTGTAACTTATAATACCTAATAATTATAACCCCTAATTATCAACTCATATAACTATGAACGCGTATAAATATCAATCCCTATCATTCATATTGAATTAAATCCTAAATAATGTATATGCTAATGATAATTCCCATCCCTTTTAAATTGTATTACTCTTAACCCCTTTAATCCCCAACCCACCACTCTTATAAACCCCATGATGCCTAACGTGCATATACCCTAAAACCTATAAACCTTAATCAATATATCCTCTTAACACCTCTAAAATTCAAGCCCTAATGTTAATAACATTTAATACATCGACCCTACAACACGTCATCCCAACTATTATAATGTCTAATCCCTATAACCCTTATAAACCATAGCCTCTATAATCCCTAAACTAAATTATTCCTAACCCACATAACCTTTAATCATATAACCCTCCTAATGCCTATCATATACAATAATTAATCTATATAACCATTATAAACACTAACCTCTATAACCCCTAACATTAATAACCCATATATGTAACCATTAAACCCATTTAACCAATATATGCCCTAACCTTTATGATCCCTATCCCCTAACCTATATAATCCCTTTCTCCTAACCTATATGCTCATAATTCTTAGCCCTTCTAATATTATAGGCCTTAACACATAAACATTAACACTTATAACCTAAAGTACCTCAACCTTGTAATCTTAGCTCATTATCAACCTTAAATTATATCCCATATAGTTTGAGTTTTGATCTCCCATAAAATATATACTTATGAAACATTAACCATTATAATATCTAACCCCAATAACCCTTACAAAAACTAACATGGAAGACCCCCAAACACCTTTAACCGTTAAACTCTTTAACCCCTACCTTGAGTAGCACTTATAACTCCTAACCACTATAATCCTTATAAACCATAAACCCTAATCCATGAAATGCATAAAATTATAATTATATCCATTACAAATCATAATTGTAAAACCTTATCATCCCTCACTCATATTCCTTATAATGCTTTCCCTCTAACTTATAAGCATTATACCCATAAACCCTTTAATATTCACTATGTTAAGTATTAATCCTCACAAACCTTATAACTCCTACAATGCCATCCCTTAACCCCTATACCATATTACCCCTTAAACTTCCATATACCTAACTAATAACCCTTATATCCCCTAACACCTAATCCTTATAACCCTTAATTCCTTCAGCTTCAACTCCCTTTAGACTCAAAATCTAACCCAAATGCTTAATACCTATATCTTTGGAAACCTAACCACTATAACCCATAGCATTGGATCCATATAAAACATAAAACTCTTAATCCCAATAACTCTAACCCCTTGCAAAACCCATATAAACTTTAAACCTTAAACCATACAATCCCTATAACCCATAACTAATAAACCTTATAATCTATATAACCCATAACCCTTTACCACTTCAATACACAACATTTTAACTCTATAGCCACTTTAAAACTTGATCTCTCATAGATTACCCCTAACCCTTATATCCCATCATATTTAACCTTTTTAACTCCTTAATCTTAACATAAATAATATCAAGCAATTATAACCCCTAAAATCCTTAACTTGTAACATCCCCAACCACCTTTGTATTGTTATTCATGTGGCAGTGTATCTAAAAGACATTATAACTACAAATACATGTATGTTAATATGGAATTAATGCAATCGTAATCAAATAATTAAATTCTTGAGAAAAACAATACATAATGTTCTACTCAATATGTATATATATATATATATCCATAGATAATCTTAACTAGCTATGGGCCCCTTATAATGAGGGTTGGCCGACTAATTTGGGCCTTATTACTAAAAAGGACCCTTTATTACAATGAGTGACTATTAACTTATTGTTTAATGGGCCTTATTCAAGGAAGGTGGCCTCATAGATTGATAAATTATCTAAGTAAGGGGGTTAGGGTAGGACCCTAACATGCCATCCCCCTTTGAAAGCAACGTTGTCCTCACGGTTGAAGGAGAGAAAATTGTTGTAGAATCATTGTCAGTTCTCATGTAGCATCTTCTGGTTGAATATATTTCCACTAGATCAATACTTCATTGACTGTGCCTCGATGCAACTAGTGCTCTTTGGTATCCAATATTTATTTTGGTTGGATCCAAATGGAACCTTCTTCATCAAGTTCTAGTAGGTTGGTCTGCACTTTGCAATCTGATCCCACAACTTTCTTCAAATAGGACACACGAAAGACGGGATGAATCTTGGAGTGGGTTAGGAGATCCAACTTATAGGTGACCTGACCAATGCATTATATGATTTGATAGGGACCATAGAACTTGGGAGATAGCTTCTAGGGAACTTTATCTTTGAGTGATGTTTGTTTATAAGGATGAAGGTGAAGAAACACTTGATCCCCTTCATTAAAATAACATTCAAATCTATGTTGATAAGCTTGTTGTTTCATTCTATTTTGCACCATAAACAAGTTGTCCTTGAGGACACAGATAATGGTTTCTCTGGTGTGAATCACTCTATCTACTTCATGAACCTTGGAGGTGCTTGGTACATAAGATGCCATTGATAGGAGGTTTTTTCCATAAGTAGTTTCAACTAGTGTCATTTTGGTAGCTCCATGATAAGTAGTGTTGTACCACCATTCGGCAAGGGGAATCCATTGTGCCCATTGGTGCATAATTTTGGAATAAAAACATCTCAAATATGTATCAAGGAATTTGTTCATCACTTCTATTTGACCATGATTTTGAGGATGATATGTAGTGCTCATATTCAACTATGTACCTTAAAGCTTAAATAGTTCCTCCCAAAAAAAAATTGGTGAATGTTGGGTCCCAATATGAGACAATGGAAGTGGGCATACCATGTAGCTTAAAGAACAGATCCATGAAGGCTTGGGAAACTGAGTAAGCAGTGAAAGTATGAGCTAGGGAAAAAAAACTGAGTAGCTTTTGAAAGACAATCAACAACCACGATGATGACTAATTTGTTGTCTTCTTTTGGCAGTCCCACAATAAAATCCATTGAAATTTTTATTCAAATATGTGTTGGGATTGGTAATGGTTGTAATGCCCCTGGTATATTCACCATCTCTCCCTTTTTTCTTTGGAAAGTTTCACAGGATGTTATGAAGTCTTGGATATTTGTTTTCATGCCATCTTAGAAGAATGAACACTTAGTTCTTTCATAGGTTTTATGAAATCCATAGTAATCAGCTATTATTGATGAATGTAGCTCCTTTAAGACTTGTTGTTTTAGGGTCGAATCATTTTCCATAACAATGCATCCTTTATACTACATTATATCTTGTTTCCTTGTACAACTTTTAGATGGTTTGGGATCTACCTGAAGCAGTTGGATGAGTTTCCTTCAAGGATCATTTTCTAACCATTCCTTGTGAGCCTCATTGATCCATCTTAGACTTGGTAATGATAAGGAAAAAATGCACCCATCCTCCTTGAATTGTCTAGATAAAGAATCATCTGCAACATTCTCTTTACCCTTCTTATATATAATCTCATAATCATACCCCAACATCTTGGTGACCCATTTATGTTGCTATGGTGAAGACAATCATTGTTCAAGAAAATACTTCAAGCTATGATGGTCATTCTTGATCTAAAAACACCTCCCTATGAGATATGGGTGCCAAGTCTCCATTGCATAAAGGATAGCCATCATTTCTTTCTCATATGTGGATTTTCCCAAATTGCATTCACACAATTGTTTACTAGTGAATGTCAAGGGGCATCCTTATTTCATTAATACTACACTAAGACCTCTTCTTGAAGAATCACATTAGAAGACAAAATTCTTGTTAAAGTCATGTACTTCAAATATTGTAGTAGTGCACATGGCATCCTTTAAATAAGTGAAGCCTCGTGCTTCTACCTCAGTCCAAACAAAGGAGTTCTTTTTAAGGAGTGAAGTTAGGGAAGCTACAATTTTTCCATAATTTTTCACAAATTTCGTATAGTAGCTTGTAATTCCTATGAATCCCCTCAAGATCTTTAGTGTTTTAGGACAGGTCCAATCTTGCATAGTTGCCACTTTATTGGGATAAACTCGTACACCCTCCAGACTTACAATGTGACCCAAATATTCAACCTCATGAGCCCCAAAAGTACATTTGGAGTGCTTCACAAATAATTGGTTATCTCTCAAGAGTTGAAAGGACTTATCAACATGCTTTATGTGTTATTTTCATGCTTTATTGTAGATCAATATATCATCGAAGAATAATAGCACAAAATTGCATAGGAAGGGTTTGAAAATATTGTTCATGATACTTTGGAAAGTGGATGGAGCATTACAAAGGACAAAAGGAATAACTAGAAAATCATAATCACCTTCATGTGTTCTAAAGGTTGTATTTGGGATGTTTGTCTCCTGCATCCTAATTAAGTGGTATCCTAAACATAGATCAAGCTTAGTGAAAAAATTTGCTACATTAATTTAATTAAGGAGATCATCAACAAAAAGGATGGGAAATGTGTCCCTTATTATCAACTTATTAAGAGCCCAAAAATCAGGACACATGCACCAATTTCCTTCCTTATTTAATACCATGACTACTAGTGATGAGTAAAAGGGTTGTACGAGGACTTATGACCCCCACCTCAACAACTCATGAATGATATTTTCTATTTCATTCTTTTGTGAAAAAGGTGTTGATAAGAACATACATTTGGTGGTTGAATTTATAGAATTAGGGGAATGTCATGGTCATGCTCTCCTTGAGAAGGGGGTAAGACATGATGACGTTTTTCAAGGAATATCTACAAGTCTGGTTGGGTTTCTTATGTTGGGTTATCCTTAACCTATATGGCATTAAATTCGGAAACAATTCCAAAGTGCCCTTTCTTTAATAACTTCTCCAACAATGAGAGCTGACTATTTTAGGAGAGCCTACTTGAAGCCCTCTAAGGGGGTGTACATGACCCTCTTTAGTGAAACTCATATAGATTTTTTGGAAATCCATGGTGACTAGTCTCAACGTATGTGTTATTCTTCCCCCAATATTGTATCACACTCACCCATATCGATGGAAAATAGATGGGTTTTGAGATGTAGTCTCCCATATGGAGTCTAACATTTTCACATATTCCCCCACATTTCATCATTCCTCCATTCGAAATATCGTGATTTGAAATTTGTGCATTGGGTTTACAAAACAATGGCTTTGTTCTACCACTCTCTTGTGACTGAAATTGTGAGTAATACCACTGTCAACTAGGACTGTGGATTTTCTTTGCTTGATGTAACCCATGAATTTCAAGTTTTGTGGAGTTTAAATGCTTGATAGTGCATGCATGGAGATAAGTGGTTCTTCATGAGAGAAGGAAGGTTCGATATCCACTTGATTTTGGTGTTGGTGTCTTCAACTTTTAACTCTAGTTTCTCTTCTATACTTATGACTTCAGTCAAGACCTGAGTGATCAAATCAATTTGGAACAATTTTTGTTCTTTACATCGATGACCTGGAGAATTTTTTCATCACAATTATAGTGGAGTGCTCTTCTTTAGTGATCTTCCATTTCTGTTGGAGACAACCTTTGTATTTTCAAGGGATGAGTAGAAATTTTCCTTGGGGAAGTACCCTAGGGAGGAAAAGTGCAGGGAATGAAGGTTGGTTTTTTTTTTATGCATTGATCATTGTCTCCACTTCTAGGGCCCTCTGTGTCGCTTCCAACCATGTAGTGGGACATTGCATTCTAACTTATGCTCAAATATCATCCTTGAGGCCACTAATGAAACATTATTTATAGAAATAAGTTTTTAAGTTCTTTGTATGGATAAATAATTTCTCAAATGCTTCCATAAAGTCAATAACTGAACCTGTTTAGAATAACTTAGTAAGTCACCCCAAATAGTGAGTATCTTTCTTGAAATGTGCATAGACATATTTAACAAATTGACTCCAAGTGATATATCCTGCATGTGATTTTTTATGCCATTTCCACCATTGTCATCGTTCCAAACTTAGATATAATACCCCCACCTTGAGTTCCATCATTTTATTAGTAATTCCTTGGAGGGAAAAGGAATGTCTCATCTGTGTGACCCGTCTAGATGGGTCATAACCATCAAACTTCTTTACGTCCACCTTAGATTAATTGTTCCATATGTTATTATCCATTGATCGATTGTTGTGCGAACTCGGTGAGAGTTTTGGGTGATTAAGTAGTCCTGAGTGAGAATTTTCTTCCTAGTGTAGCTTAATGTGTTGTGGAGACCAGTGGTTTTCTTCCTGTATGCCTCTAGTTTTCATATTCACCAACTTATTAATAAACATATTTTGGAAGTGGTTGAAATTGTCCTCCAACTTCTCATCTAGCTTCTTATCCAATGTCTCATTGAACCCGCTTATGTCATCCTGGATTTTCTTAAGCTATTGATCCATGCAGTCCAACCTACTTGTAGTAGAGTGGGTGTTCATGTTGTCCATAGAAGTATGAGGAGGTTTATAGGTACCCTTCATGGGTGAGATCATTAGGGCATGTTATTAGGTCCTAGGGACAAGGGAGTGTCAGGTGTTATAGCTCTTTGATATATGTGAAAGTTCTAATAGTAGCACTCAACCCAATATCTCAGGGCACTAACTAAGTAGGCTCAACCGCACCCTTATCCTTACTACTCGACTACCTAGGTACTAGAGAGTGATCTCCCCAAGTGTTGTGCTTGGTGTAATACAGAAACAAGATATTCAATTGGTTTATTTAAGGTTGGTTTTAGTTATACATAGGGGAATTCCTATATATCCAAGAGTACATGGAAGTGAGATTCCTTATACAGGTACTATCTGATGTAGTACTACTTGAAGGGGTATTAATAGGGGTTACAAGGGTTTCCAACAATGTGATTCCACTTGTATTTCCTTCATGTATTCTTCCTCTAACTCAATTTTACCTATTAAACAACAAATCATAGTGTTATTTAAGGACACTAGAACAATTCTCTGAAGAAAAAAATTAAAAATTTATGAGCTTGCTAACCTAAGAAAAATCTCTTAAGATCACCAAAAAATAACTTATGCAAGGTATGGTTTGAGGCCGAAAATGTAAAATGATCACAACTTTTGCTATACTTCTCAGATTAGCTATTATGATCCCATTTATGAAATTCCACATCTTATATGGATATATTTGCACTGGTTTGACTAAAATATGTGCACTCTATCAAAAGATATCCAATCTGTGAAATTTGTGGCCTTACCAGAAAAAGCCTAAAAAATGTCAATTTTAAATCAATGATATCTCCACTTTTCGGGCTTCGTTTTGGACGATTTTTTTTTGAAATTGGGTATTTTTTTTAGGAATTCAATTATTGGGTTGTATTTTCCAAATTTTTCATATAAATTTTTAGAAATTGACTTGAATGTTATTGTCCTCTTCTTTCCACTAGTACATTGGGCCCATTTTTCGACAATTTACCGACAAATTTACGTCACAAAAACGTCTCACATACGACGAATCCTTCAATGTGTTTTCATCGCGTATCAGGTGTCAAAAGAGAAACAAACTATGGTTCCATTGAAATTCATATAGCATACTGTCGAAACCCCGATGACTAGTTCATTGAAATTTAGACGAAAGGTTTCGTCTAAATTCTGTCAGAATTCCAACAGTCGGTTTGTTGGAATTCTCACAAAAAGTTTCATCACGGGTTGTCGAAAGTATGACAATTGGTTCATCAAAATTCTGACAAAAAGTTTCATCACAGGTTGTCGAAATTCCAATGGTTGGTTTGTCGGAATTCAGAAGAAACGTTTCATCATGCATTGTCAAAAGTCTAACGGTTGGTTTGTCAAAATTTAGAGGAAATGTTTCGTCACGGGTTGTTGGACTTCAAACGAAATGTTTCGTCGTGGTATTTTGGACTTCAAACGAAATGTTTCGTCGTGGTCTTTTGGACTTCAAATGAAATGTTTCGTCGCGATCTATCGAAATTTTGGCAATTGGTTCGTTAGAATTCAGACGAATACCAATGTGTTCATCGGACTTCTGAAGGGGTTTGCACGACATTAAAAAAAGAAAAATTATCCATCGTGCCATCCCATTCACATTGTCATTAGTTGTTATATAAGAAAATTATCTTGCTTCCTACATGAGTGTCATTGAAGGGAATTATTATCGACTAAAAAATGGAGGATTGGTAATAAAGGTGAAGGATTTGTATCAAGATCCTCCTTCGCCTTTATTCTTGATCAAGTAACAACAATTAATATAAATAATTAAAAGGAGAGGGGCCCAATCTTGAGCTATATAAAATACAATGTCAAGTAGTTTGATTATAGAACCATCATTATGAATGAAGACAACGTCCACAACCCAAAAGGAAGGAGATATTATGAGGATTTCACTCATGGAAAAGATGAGCACAATCAAATTGGTACTTGGATTAGCCATTTCAAGTGGAAAATACATCAAAATGGGTGAAAAAATTGCATCGTTGAATGGAATTTTGGAATAAGAGGTATGCATGGAGCAACCATAAGGGTTCAAGGGAAAAGGGAAGGAACATCTAATGTTCATACTCTAGGTTCTAGTCCAGTTGTGGTTTTTGGGGTCAACGGGTTCGGTTCTCATTTTGGTTCTAATAACATTGATATGCATAATCACCACCTACCAATTGTAACTCTACAAAGGAATACAATTTATTATGAACTAATTATATTAATTATTTTACATGTATTATGAGTTACATAACAGGTTCCTCTCTTCCTTGCCTAATCAGTTTAAATTTTGTTCATAAAACTTCTAACAAAGTAGAGGGACTAGCTAAAGGAAATGTCAAATTGAAGATACAAATACATATAGTTTTAACCATTTATTTTCATGTAATATTGAAAATTGTAGACTTAACTGGACCACACACAAGTTGGAGAAGAAAAAAAATTGATCATTTATGAAATTAAGCAAACTTGTGTATCATTCGGTTTCCCAATTACACTACAAGTATGTAAACAAGTAGGTAGTCGAATATTATTTCCAACCATCCACTCCCTAAACACTGCATTGTGTAAGCATGGCATGTCTGAAGGTAGAAGTCTTTGAATTGCAAATGGAATAGAGAAGGACTGACAAAAACCCAATTTCCAAAAATGCCAAGTGTTGCATGTTATCAGGGTACCCACCATAGGACTATATGCTTTCAAAATATGTGCCCCAATTCAATAGACTGGCACTTTCAGTCCATGGTTGTTGGTGTTATGATGCAACAAGATTTATGACACTACAAATTGATCTACATTAACTTTACAAAGAAAGTTTGAGGACCCAATTGCCTCTTTTGTTGTTTCCTCACTATATATTTGCAAATATTTATTTCTGTGACATTTTAACTCTTGATATCCAAATGAACCATACATATCATCACTACTATATTTATTTAGTTGTTCCAGAACTTTAGAAGGAGTTAGCTTGTATTCTTTAACATGCTTCCATGGACAATTCTCGTTATTGCATTTCCCACAATGCTCAAAATTACGAAGTGGCCAGAAGGGATTAATAGCATGACTGCAAGTAATTAATTTGTCAGCCACTCCATTTGCAATAATGAGATCAAAGTAAATCTAAAGGACTCTCATAAAGGATAAATTTTGGGACATGTTCTAGTGAAATCTGCAAAACAGGTTGTGCCTTTTTCCCAGAAATATTTGCTAACATACCATGTGTAGTTGAGAGAAGATCCTTTGGATAGTGGGATACAACCTTTAGTTCTAAAGATGGCATCAAAAAATCACCCTTGGGTGATTGATTGCTAGTGTCATCACAACATTTTGTGCTCACTTCCTTGATCTTTGTCTCAGAGGAGTCCCCACATTCAGGCTAGAGAAGATTTGTTCTATTGGAGGTATTTGTGAAATCAAGAGCATCATCAAAGCCATAATTGGCAAAATCTTGATCAAACTCAAAAGAAATATTGCTCAAATAAATCTCTTTATGAGGACATTTGTCAAATTATTTTGGAAAGTTGTCTTTTTAAAAAATGCAACTCCATGGGTCTAGTCCTTTTTGGAGGGATTGGAGGTGGATTAGTGGGAAACCCTTCTACATCTATGTGGCAAAGGACCATTATGACTTTGTACATCATACCTGCAATGTTGTCTCACGCTTGAACAAAAGGTAGGTGGTAAGGTATCCAAAATCACATTGGTTAAAGAGGTGTGAGTCTAATTGGAATCTCACTCTTCTTTCATGCACAAAGTATGGGGGTGGTTGTTGCTCCACCAAGGTTTGTTGTCAGTTCCAAGCTTCATAAAGTTGGTATTACAACTACTTCATTCACACTTTGTAGGAGAGATGAAATGGTCAAGCATATGCCCTTTTTAGATGCCCATCTACAAAGACATTGTGTCCATTGGTTTCAAGATAAATCTAACTTATTTTTATGGCCCCACTTTTGTAGAAAGTTTCACTCCTAGGGAATGCTTAGATGAATAAGAACAGCTGCAAATCCCTATATTGGCACATAATTTGGTTGTCCCCTCTTATCTTTTGGTGGAAACACCAATGTCTAGTTACGTTTCATGAGGAACAGTCTTGTCCTAGGGGAATTAAAGATTTTTTGGCATGAATTGGCTTTGCTTGTACACGTCAACTTCAGTTTTCTCCATAAAGATGTTGACAACTTGACCCCCTTCCTAATGGGAACAGGCTCATATGCTAGCACTTATGTTTTATTAAGGATGGGATTGTCCTTCTAATTTTTTTGTTATATTGGTATAACTCTCTTTATTCCATGATGTAATATATGACACATTTTTTAAAAAAAAGTTTATTTTGATCTTGTGATGGTACATGAGGGGATATTCATGTTTTAAGAGTTTTTAAAAGAATTGCAATTTGGATGCATGTCCTCATTGAGCATTCAAAATTCCATATTCTAAAAATCCCTTAAGATATAAAGATGCAAGCAAATGGTAGGTATAAGAACAATATAGAATATCAAAGGAGCACCTTACCTTCTGTCTTCTGCAATGTATTGTTATAATATTTATAATTGAAAATCACATTTCCAACCCTCAATCTGAAAACACCATATAATTCTTGGGTTAGAATTTTCAAAGAGGATTAGACAAGCATATATCTAAAAGMAAGAAGGTGAACATTGAAACAGTTGAATAAAAATATAATCTGTGTTTTGCATGTAATCCAAGTTGACAGCTGCTTAACAATCATTAATTTATGAAAAATAAAATATTAACATTTAAGTTTTTAAAATGTACATGGAAATCCATTTGCAGAACACCTAAAGTAGTCAAATCTCTAATCATGCACAAGAAAATCAAATAGGATAGATTTTTCAGAAGTGGACGACAACAAGAAATTCAAAGGGAAGTGAACATTTAAACATATCATTCCTTAAGGTTCAAAGGACTGTGACATAAATAGATCATAAAATGATGTAAAATGACCAAAAGAATGAGAAAGACGGTATGTGTCCGACAAGCCTAACCATATTTTTTTTTAAATATGGACAACATTATCCCTGACATAAATGTGGTAGAAAGAAATTCCAATAGACCAAACCTCCAAAGCATTTCGCATATGAAGAAATCGTTCTTAAAATTATTTTCCATTCTGAATTTCTAATAAAACTGACTAGATATAATCTCACATATTTACAGTTATTAATTCATAGAGAAACTTTCCCCATTACAATTATATCAATGATACTTCCTCAACATTAGCTTGATGCACATGAAAAGTATTGTTTTACCGTCTTATCGACATGCATACAATATGGCAAAAAGGAAAAGAATTACAAATTTACAAAATAATACGGGACAACAATGATGAAGGAATGTCACTGAAGGAATAAGAATTATATGAAGAATTCTCTCTTGATCCAAACTCTTGGGCTGACATATCCACTTGTAACCACATCGCCAAGGTCTTCAAAATGAAGACAATTCAAACAAGTAAAAAAGCATTGTAAAATTAGAATTTAACAGGTAAGTTCATTGTGAAATGATTGCTTAACAAATAGTTAAAACACAATTTAAAGAAGGCAATAAACTCACCAAATTATTTAAGTTATTGGGTGCCTTGAATATCAGACAGTGACTTCCATTATCCAAAAAAGCATGTTGCAACATACATAAGCTAAAGTCTCAAATTCTTGATTACTTGTGAAAATTCAAGAAACCATGATGCATTTCAAGAGTTATCATCATCCTTTATATAAT
>JZKD02S0552426.1:3904-16423 GCA_000966675.3 Picea glauca
CCCCCCCTCCGTTAAAAGAAGGACACTAAGGGGGGTCCAGAATCAAACGTGAGCCGTTGATCTGAGCGATGCGATCTGGACCACTGGAAAGAGACCGGAACATATGTCAGGGGAGAAAAATGTCGTGTGCACGAAAAACTTAGGATTAGCGCTTTTTAATGGGTTTTCTTCGGTTTTTCTCATACACACCACCAAGGGGACATCAATTCAATTACACTTAGGCATTGGAGTCATAGGGTAACATCTTTATCGATCTGGCTTTATTTTGGCAAGGCAGGCAAAGCAATTAATCTACATCCTAACCTACTGTCATAAGGCAATTAACCCAGATTAAACAGTTGGGTTAAGATTTTAATCTTTCTAGGGGATATCTGATCAGGATTAGATGGTCTGATCAGATGTATTCACTAATTCTAAACTAAGGGCTATCTGATCAGGATTAGATGGTCTGATTAGATTTATTCACTAGTTCTAACCTAGGGGATATCTGACCAAGATTAGACAGTGTGATCAGATGCATTCACTAACCTATCAACATTGACAATTTAAAAGAACTTGGTCATGCTTGGAAGGTATGACCAAGTTGATATTATTGCATGGGGCCTTTGTTTCAATTCTTTTTAGCCCTCTTTTCTTTTTCTTTTTCTTTCTTTTTTTCTTTTTCTTTTCACAAATTATTTGAAGAATGCAATATCATTTGTCAACCAAATCACCAGATACAGATAATATCCAAGTCATCAACTGATTCCCATAATTTATGGGGTGATAACAGAGTCACAAAGTCAAAGATAAAGGTATCCTTAGAAAGTTTTCAAACTTCGTTCACTATCAAAGAAAGAAAGCGTCAATGTCGTTCTCCCTAAGGAAAAAAAAATTGTTTCTCCATTCCCCGACAACGACGCCAAAAAGATGTTGTTCCTGAGTTTATACTTTAAGGCTTTAAAGTATACTGTCAAGGCATCTGAAAAAAAAGTGGGTGCTAAGAATAGAAAAAAGACTGATAAAAAGGTAAAGGCTATTGTCAGTTTCTCAACTGTCTCTGTTGAAACTTCCAGTTTTCCTCGATACTGATATCTCTCTCAATTGTTGCCCATGAACGTTCTAAGTCGACCCGGTTATTTGCTATTTGTAAAATAGTGTTAAATAAATTTAGAGAAATGCTGGTTTGACCCAAGAGACCAGGCTCGATGTTAGGTTTCCTTGCAATTGGTACTGTCATGAAGGTGGAAAGTAAAGGAGGATAAGATTCTGTGTTTTCTTTTTAGGATGATTATCTCTATTCCACAAAGTAATGAGAATGATGTTAAAACACAAATAAATAGTCAGATCAAATTGTAGGCCTTTTCTTGTATCTGAGTTAAATTTTAAAGAAAATAAATATGCATGATATGGAGAAAAACATAAAGCTATTAGCAAAATGAGGCATCAATTTCAGAGAAATCTCACATTGTAACAAAATACTATGAAATGATAAAAATATTAATGAAGCATATGATGTTGAAATCTAAGCATCTACAGGTCTTGTATATGTTGATAACGGATACAGAGGAAAAACTGTAAATGATTTGAAATAACAAAAATAATAATTTTTACAGTAGAGGTTGCACTAAATTTTGGTCAAGCATTCATCAATTAAACATGTGTAAGAAAGATGAGATGATAGGGAAACACATAACTCAGAAGTGACAAGATCTCGAATCTTCAATCTGCATTTCTATTAATTTAGAGTTTTTTCAAAATTACTTCGTCAACAATCTTTTTCATAGAGATCAAAAAGCCCTGTTTTAGTCTTCATTCCCTGTATTTATACAAGGTCATCCATATTTGATGGTTAACAATCTCCTACTTCCTAGGAGAAAAGTAGTTACAAAACTGCAACCTTAACCGTTGCACGATTAACTTTTTTTTATCTATCATTTCAATAGTATGAGCTTCCAAACGATACTTCATTTCTTATTCGAAGTCTCTCCCTCCTTTGATGCTACACATTCAATACATTTCCCTAGAAAATGGACAAAGTTTCTAGGAGGTGTTGGAAGATCTTTAGTCTCAAACAGATAGAACTTTCTTTGTACCTTTGGGAACCGGTTTTCAAAACCTTGGTTGAAAAACTTGATCACTTGCAATTCTAAACTGGACTGTACCAACCATCTGTTTATTAGGTTGACATTGATTTCTTTCAATTGTAAAATTTTAGTATGAATCTTCTTCAAACCTTCTTTATAGTCCAACTGTTGCTTTTCAATGTTTATCTACCCCAATGACTCGGAGAAGTCATCTTTTTCAATCCCTAATGCTTTCTTATCCAAAGAATCGAAGATTCCTTCACAATCATCTTTGATTTCTTTGACTATCTTCTTGCTCTCAGACATATTTGTTTCCCATACCTTGAGTATGATGTCTCCTTTTATTCGTTCTGTGACAGAGAGCTTTATATTTTTTGTCACCTCTTTATTCCCTGAACATGCAACCTCTTTCTGGAAAGTATTCCTTGCTTCTTTAGCTTCCTTTTCTAGTAAAATAATATTATCAAGAGATTCGCTTACCTCTTGAAGGTAATTCTAGGCGATCCCTATTTTGGAGATCAGTCCCTGCTGCTCGGCTTCTATCTTTGTATGCATTTCCAGTGAGAGGGTCTGGAAATCCTTTAAATTTATAACCCGACCTTCAATCAAATTTAAACTATCCTGTAACTGTTCTGCATGCTCCTTTTGCTGATAAACTTGCACCTAACTTGCTTGTATCTTCTGGTTCATTTCATCCAGGCTTTATTTGAGTGATTGAATTTATATCCTTTTGGCAGCCCTAGTCTGCTCCAAGCTTTTACTCACCTCTTCTCTGATGTTCTTCTAAGCATTCTTTAACTGATCTTGTAATTGAGCTATCATGTTATTACTCTTCTTTATCCTCGTTCTCATGTTTCCCATGGTAAAAAAGTTTGTTGTTGTCATGGCTCCCATGGAACCTGCTATCTCCGTAGCTAAATCCTCCTCCTCCAAATTCTGTCCATCTATCAAGACTTTATTCTTTTTTACCATAGTCCCCTCCTTCATATACATCTCTTGTTTCAGGATGGCCTTCCTTTTTCTGCTGAAAAAAATAATCAAAAGGAGGAATCTCATCTATGGAAATAAAGGTGAGGTCATCAAAAAATAGGGCTCCTGTCTGTGGGAATCCAAAAGTGAACTGTAAGGGGGTTAAGGAAGCTATGGGACTTCCTATCTCTGTAGATCCTTTCCCTCCTATCACTTTAGGCGTATTGACATCAACACAAGGTGATGAAGGGGGAGGAAGCTTACTAGACTCAGGAGGTCCCCTGGACCTCCTCTCTGCTTCTGTCTCTATTTTTTTTTGTCTATAAGGCCTCTTTGTTCTGTGGGGGCCTTTCCATATCCTGTGGGACCTTTTCGGGATTTCCCTTCTTCTGTGCTTCCTTTTTGAAGCCTGGGGGAACATTTGCTTGCTCCTGGGGGAGGGTGATTGCTTCTCCTTGCATTACTTTGGATAGACCACTCTATCTATTCTTTTGAAAGGTTCAAAAACTAGCTTGCAAGTCGGACAATAGTGTCTGTACTCATTCTAACACCTCTTTATAAGTCTTAGTCTCTTTGAACATATCATCCCAAGGGGAATCCTCATGTTGATATGATTTCATATTGCAGTGGGACATGTGTTTCCCCACTAACTGGCAAGGATCGTGCTTCATGTGCTCGAGTTCTACCAATTTGACCCCCTCCAGTGCTACCGCTTTAACCTTGGAATGACCCAAGTTGAGAAGTGAAAATTTTCCAATTTGAACAGGAAAAATAGGCCAAGATTTCTTTTGAGATGTCTTTAATTCTATCCTGATTCTACCTGTTACTATTTGATAAGATACTTCCCTGCACACTAGTCTGTCAGGGAGGAATTTTGGGAGCACATGTGGAGGAATCGAACATCTGAAAACTTTGATGTAAGAGAAATTATCCTCTATAAACCAGTCAGCAATTTCCCGAAGGCTCTCTATGACCAACTCTGAAATGTGGGGGGGTGCACATTCATATAGCATATGGTGTAGTGGTATTACCACGAAATGATAAATCTCATAGAATGAATCTTTGGCATTCTTTTCCCAAAGTTTAGAATGATATTCATGAATAGGCTCCGGGTAGGTCGAATTCCAACTCCAATTCATCAGAGGGAAAGGAGTTGAGAAGCATATAGCATCCATGACATATGCATACATATAAAAGGCTATTGTTTGGCCTTTTGATCTTGCAGTCTAGTACTCCATAACCTCCCTCGCTATGTTATCAGATAAAATATTATCCCAATTGAAGCTGTATCCTTTTGCGACCTCATGCAAAAGAGGTACCCATTCCTCTGGGAAGTGGGTAGGACTTTCTTTACCAAAAATTCTACATAACATCATCACCACATAAACCATATACTCATTTAAGGATGCCATGGTGTAAACACCATGTGTGTCAACCCTGAATTTTGCTTTGTTTCTCCACCAGTCCTTTATTATGTCAGGATACATTTGGTCTGACTCAAAGCATTCTTTCCTCTGAAACTCACTAACGAAATCTTTATTATAGATGTATTTGGGACAGGAAGACAACTTATACATTACTTGTATATGTTCTAGTCTGAAGGAGCCGATGACGACCCCTCGGTTGTCCAGAATGCTCCTTGTCTACACGTCCGCTCACTTTAAAGCCCAAATGATCATGTCGTTGTAAGTCAGGAGTCTTGGCCGTGTAGCCACCTTGTGAATCTAAAACTCCACTATATCCCAGAGTTCGTTGTCGTCATCATGGGGGAAGTTCTTAATCTCATAATCAAGAGTTTCGAAAATCTGCCTCCAAGATTTTATGGAATCGATGGCATGCGATATTGTATCAGATACAACATCTTCGTCTGGGCTTGAGACCTCTGCAACTTACTCATTTTTCTTGGTGGCCTTCTTGGGTGCCATGGTAGTTACACTAGACCAGAAACCTGGTTACAGAGAAAAGTGTATAAATTTGGACAAATGTGACTTGCTACAAGGGTAAAGGTTAAGAATGAATTTCGACACACAAGACCTTTATTAATCTCTAACTTTGTATTCTAGAGAGCGTACTGATACCATTGATGAAAAATAAATTCTTTAATTTGAAAGATATGCTTAGAGATATGAATTCACATCAAAAATATTTTCATTTACCTGTTATTAATACTATCGTGTATTAGTGATTTTGAATCTGAAAACCCGAAAATCACTGCCTTCCTTAATTCCCGAAAATAAAAAAGAAGCTTAGTCATCATTAATCGTGTTTTGCAAATAGTTTAATCTTTTAATATTAGGGTTTGTTTGAATAAAACGTGATTTTACATTTCAGAACTTCGAGGATCTTGGCGACAGGGGATATGTCACAAGTAAACCCCGGATCCCAAAATTGTGATGGGATTAGCGAGGCGCGAAACACGATTTCGCATTTCGAAAATTCGTGGATCCTGGTGACAGGGGATATGTCACAAGTAAACCCCGGATCATGAAATTGCGATGGGATTAGCGAGGCGTGAAACACGATTTCGCATTTTAGAACTTCGGGGATCTTGGCGACAGGGGATATGTCACAAGTAAACCCTGGATCGCGAAATTGTGATGGGATCAGCGAGGTGCCAATTATTCGTAATAATACAACTTTTAATTAATCATGATTAGTGGAAAATTAATTTTTAATTTTTTACTTTTCGAAAAAAATGAGGACCGGGAGTTCAAAGAAGAGGAGTTTGAAAATGTTTTAGCAGAGAGAACACTAAAATGCGAAAAACTGAGGGAGATATAATTGAGTTTAGGGATTTGATTAATTACGAATTAAAGAGTTCTTTGTGGTAAACAGTGGAAAAAATAACGTTCATTCCTTCCCCCTTTTTACTTTATATTTCCTAATATTTTGAAATGGCTTCGATATTTCAGCACCGAGAAAATAACTTGAAAATAATCCCCCAACCATGGACTATGAACCTTGCGCAATCCACCCTCTTGAATGTGATGAAGATTCCACACTTTGGAAGGCACCAAGAGGTTAATTTGTGTGCCAATATCCTTCTATCATGTTACCATGGTGGATATCTATGTTTGTATAGACACATCACAGTCGATCCGACGCTGATCCATAGGATCACCGGATTTAGCATGTAGGGAACCAACCCACAAGACTTCTACCTAGGGAAGGCTACAGATCGCACAATGGAACAGAGGATAAAAGACACACATGGCTATGTAGAATCTTGTGAGAAAGAACAGACCTACACAGTTCACAGGATTCGTTGTTAACCTCCCCGAAACATGTGTAGAAGGACTCTAGATGAATTAGGTGAAGTACTTAGTCAACCAGATCAAATTGGATTTCTGTGAAGCTCAAGATCAGGGCTATGAGTTCCACTTTAGTTGGCTCCTGATCCTCATAGTGTTTACTACTTGGGAGATTCCAGGAGGTGCGACCTTCCCAGAAATTGGGTCGTTTGAACCCCTCGCTGCGAAGCTCACCATGCTCTGGTACTCGAGTGATATGGAAAAATAGTGGCAATCAAACATAGTATTCCATACATACTACGTGAAGTTAAAGAGAGCCATCGAAGTTGTCCCTCGCATGATGCCAAACACCCTGCACCGGTTCATACCTGTCATGAAGTTTCGTGTAGATCGACACTTCATTTATATCACTACATGAGCATATTATCATAAAGAAGAGCTTCATTCATACTATAAGCTCATAGAGGAGGAAATCAAGGAGATAACCAAGGACTAGTCTGCAGATCTCCTTATCCCTGCTGACCCTGCATAAATGTTTGATCCTGAACTAATTGGCAGCTCGGAGGCCACTCACAAAGAACACGATACACCTAGAACCAATAGAAGGAAGAAGACCGAAGAAGTACAAAACCTGAGCAACACATCAGATGAAACTGCTTCAGTGTCACCTGGACGAGGAGGTGATGATGAAGTAGAGAGAGAAGATACCAATGGCAAAGAAGATCAACAGAAGCAAGGCAAAGTAACACCGCCTAGGGATCCTGTTGATTAGGTTGATCCCTCGAAGAAAATAAAGGTTTCCCCCATGAAACCTACCTCATGCTCGATGACTTTAACTTCATCATTCCCACTGTAATAGATGCCTTGCAGGACGTCTTGTAGAAACATGAATCTAGGCAAGAAGAGATGTACGATAGAATCAAGGTTCAACTTAGAGGGGTACAACATGCCCTTCAATCCAACCGCGTAGTATCCACTATGACCCTGCCCTCAGAAGCACCGGAGTTGTGAAATGATCCTACCCAACTCCACAGACTAGATGATGTGACTGAATCTCACCTTCATCGCACACAGGAAGACACAGAACAGGCCATAGAGGCCCTAAAGAAAGTGAAAATAGTAGTCATAGAGCAACGCCAAGTTGTGTAGCAGGAGAAGGTTTCTCTCGAAACAAATTTTGAAGAGGAGAAAGCACAAATCCAACAAGAGAAAGAGAAGTTGCTTGTAGAACATCTCAGAGTCAAAGACGCAGTCAGCAGAGCACTTCGCTCTGTGACAGGCTTAGAGAAAAAAGTAGAAGAACCGGTAGAGCATCAAGTAGCACAATGTGTGGAAGCTATCTAGTAGCTTTAGCAGAGAATCACATATTTGGAGATAAGAACAATGTCCAACACCATGCAGGATGTACGAGATCAAAGAGAAGCAGCTGCTCGAAGCACAATTGAGAGAATCAAGGCCCTCACCATGGAATGTAAACAACTAAGTGATCGCAGTGCCCAGACTTATGAGCGACTCACCGAGAATCCTGAATTGAAGGCATTGGAGTTAAATCTCCAGGAGGAAAAGAAGCAAGCATAAATAGTACAGGTGTAGTTGAAGCCCCCTGTCTACAGTTGAAAGGATGAAGCGATCCTAGGAATAGTGCACTACTCAATAGTAGGTTCACACCATTCAAAGAAAATTCATGGAAGTGACTCAGAGGCTCCAACCAATATAGGACAAGGCTTGCCAACTGTTTGTGGATATTGAAGGTCAAGGGGAAGAACTGGAGTAAGTCGTCACTGCAACTGAACAATGTTTTGAGGGACCTGTCAATGAATCACTTATCCAAGAGTTCACTGAGAAGTAGGCCTTGGCACAACAACAAGTCAAAGAATCTTGAGCCAATCTCAAGGATTTTTAAGTAGAGCTACCCAGATCAGAGTGACTCGGGATGAGTCACAGGTGAGTGTTGGGGGCCTATTGGCCCTTGACCAAGTTTTGGGGATCCTTGGTCATGTTTGACCTACTTTTGGGACTTCGACAGGATGTCGAAGGCAGAGCGCAAGTCGAAGTGGAGATCATGGGATCTCAACCCCTTTTTAGGTCTTTTTGGGTTTTGGTCTATGTAACGGGTATGGGAATGTCGACCCATGGGTTTACCCATGTTTAGGCCCTTTTTGCAATGTATAAATAGAAGTCTAGGCGAGGTAAGAAAGGAGAATGCTTTTGGTACCTTGCTATGTTCTAAGTGCTAAGTGCTAAGTTCAAGTGTGGATTGTAGATGCTTCATGCATACTGTGTGAGACTTGTAGAGCTAAGTTCAAGTGACTGTAAGAGATTCAATAAAATCTTTGTGTTGTAACCTAGCTCAGGGAAGGAGGATCTGGAGAAGTGCACACAGATCTCTTGTCCTATGCAGAGTAGGATCTTGTGGCTCTGTGAATGTAGAATATTGATAGAATATAATAAAGAAGAAGAAGAGTTGGTGGACGTAGCCTCGGGCTGGGGGTGAACCACGTATATCCTATGTTGTGGTTGCTTTGTGATTTATGGTTGTTCTCTTGTTTATGTGACTAAATGCTTAGTGCACTGATATATGATTAGAAGAATCTAATATGATAGCTTAGTGTTGAATAATGTGAATGAATGCTAGATCTAATCTATGTTGATGTTCTTAGTGCTTGAATATATCGGATTTGTGTGAATATCGCAATGCTCCGTGATTATGGTTTTTACTGCGGAGTAGATATTGGTTAAATAATGATGAACTGTAACTACTAAGTGCTCTGTAAAGGTGTTGTAATCACAGATCAGTGTCCCAGCTAAGGTTGCATACATCTGAGTCCTGCAACCACCCTTGCCTCTACCTTGGGTGAGACTTAATTTGCTTCGCAGGTGTTTCCAAAAGGGCCGGTAGTTAGGGTTTTGTTGGTGCGCTCTTGAGCGTTGAACCCTGGGTCTGCCCCTGTTCCAACAACTTTAAATTGGCACAGAATAATTATTATGCTAGCTTGTAAAGATGTTACATTAGTTAATTAAAAAAATTTGCTTGTTCTACATAGGAATGAAACAAGCATGTTCTAAAATTTCAAATCCATTGTAGGAATTATGTTTATATGTGATATTTTTTCCTTTTCCCAAAATAATTAAGTGATTTGGATTATGACTACTAAAATGGATACAAGAGATACAAATATTAACCTAAGACCATTTTTTTTTATTTTTCAATTCTTAATTTATTTTATTGGACACTTCACATTTATTTTTTAATTTTTCAATTCTTAATTTATTTTATTGGACACTTCACATTTATCCTACTTCTAGTATTCATTCAAGAATTCGTGACATATCCACAAGGTTAGGCTTTAATATACATGAGATAATCCAAGCATGGAGCTAAATGTACCCACATCAACATTTGGATTTCTTCCATGGCATATATTATCTGACCAAGGATAATTTTAAGAATAAAAATTTATATTAAAATGTAGAAACCTGGGCTACTTACTAGTCCTTGATATGCAAAATTAAAATGTTTGACGATAGTTTTGTAAAAATATTCATATTTCTAATGATTTTATATAGTTTCTATAAGATTTTGGCTATTTTTAAGGTAAAATAATTTTATTCTATGGAATTTGGGCGAACTGTTTTTAGAAAAAATGGAAATTGGTGAATATTTTTTGGGGAAAAACCATGGAAAATTAGCCCATTTGCGAAATTTATCCCCTAAAATCATCAATAATTTTATGAAAAAATCATGCATGTTGGTAGCCACAAGTTAAGGAGCCCATATATGGAAATATTTGCAAGAAAATTCCTGTATACTTAAGGCATTAGTGGCTCTACTTGAGTCCATTTCAATTTTCTATTCATGGTGTATTTTCTTGGGATAGTGGTTTTAGATTGAAACTTTTATTACCAATTTAGAAGAAAGAACCCAAAATATGTGGATATAATATAAGCATAGTTCCCATAACCTATTTCATTTGGCTACAATGAAGAAAATTTGAGTAACAAAGTAAGGGTCATCTATTTATTGGACCATGTAATGTAGATTCATTAATTAATGAGTAGCAAATTAGGGACGACAACATACCTAGCAAGATTGAAATAAATTCAATAACTCGATTAGAATTACTTGTAGTTTGGATGAGTTGTTGAATTGGTGGATTAATGAAGGGGTTGTCCACAAATAAATTCATTATTATTATGTAATATGCAACTATCAAATGAATCCCATTGTAATTAAAATAGTTCAAAATTCATGCACAATTTGTTTTTTCCTATGTCACTTGGCTTTAATGGATTGAAATTATATGCTCCAGCTACTCACAACAAGCTTGTAGAGCATCCATATTCAACCCCACACCATTCAAGAAAAGGAAAATCAAAATTTATATAAAAATTACTATCAAAAGAATATGAAAACTTCATCTTCCTTTCCTTCGAAGGATTGGGAACACTACAAAAATTTGAGTGTCATTTCATAATAATTTGAAAACACAGATTTAACCTTTGGATGTAGAACTTGCAATTTTTCAACTAGTTATCTAGTTTCATAAAAGGTTAAATACGATGGAAAACGACCAATTGGTAAGTTGTTTTGGATTAAAATCTTCTTTGTCAAACCCAATTTTATCAATGATTGTAACATGCACTAGATCAATTATTGTAATTTGAAGAATGATTGTAAAATCTTATTTAATCCTGCTAAAATTAAATCAAAATCTCTAGCCACTATCACTATTATGATCTTATGTTATGAGGAAAATCTCTCTATTGCTAGGGGTAAACCACAACATACAAAAATGACTGGATAACTAAACTCTAATCTCAAGTATGATATATAAACAAATATTCTAACAAGAAAATATAAGAGGCCTACCTCGTCCAGACGTTCGATGAAGTACACCGTTGAGCACTTGACCCAAAGCAATATACCTGCAACTAGTTCTCAAAAACCAAGAAATGTAATAATATGGTCATAATATATGATGTCAGCACATTCAATAGCATAATCCATCAATATTCATAACAAATACGCCCATGGAATAATAATTCAAATATTTGCGAGATATTAATTGGAAGAGAAAAGAGTACTTCTATTAAGATATAATCAGAAAAAAGTGAATGAGTTGCAAACTTCCATGTCAGCACAGTTCGGAACCAAGAAAATAAGTTCCTTCTAGCTGGGCCTCCACCACTTAAATCCTCCACCAAATGCAAGCTCAGATAAGAGAGACAATGAAGCTCTCAATCAATAAGAGAAGATTTTGCGGGATGAACAATGTGTTCAAACTTAAAGGACAAAGGGATGCAGACTCAATGTGAAGTGAATAATTTCTCCAGATTAACATTTCTCTCAAAGTTGAATTCTTTCTCTTATTTTCCATAGCTCAGATTTGGCCCATTTATAGCCTTCAAGTGGAACTGAAGAGCCGAT
Source organism: Picea glauca (assembly GCA_000966675.3). Lineage (NCBI taxonomy): Eukaryota > Viridiplantae > Streptophyta > Pinopsida > Pinales > Pinaceae > Picea > Picea glauca. The sequence continues at coordinate 15,619 of JZKD02S0552426.1, forward strand.
TCAGAATGTTTCCTGTATATGGAAGGCCAAGGATCATTGATCTCGTGACATGACATGGAAACCCGACACCATTGTTTAATTTTGGGCACAATTTTCGATGTACACAGGTTGTAGAAGTACAACCTGCGTATACAGATGTTTTAATATAGGCAGAGAACGTATATGCGAAAAAATCATGTTTTTATCTCTAGGATTTGCAAAAAGGGACTTCAAGTCTACATAGGGAAATGGAAAAAGGCCTTGTGTGCAAGATTGCATGGGGTGAGTAAAATCTTGCTATAACAGTTTCCCCCTGATGTGTGAGGTCAGAGGATTATCTGCGATGGTTGAAATACATTATAAGACCAAGAAGTGGAGTAATGGGGACCTACCTGGAAGAACTAGTTGCTCATTACAATCTATACTGACTTTGCATACATGGTTGCCAATTTGAATTACATTGCATATCCATGTGAAAATTTACCAAACAACTATCCATGGCCATGAATAGGCAAATACAAATGTGGTTACATGCCAAAGGTTGTCATAGTCATGAACAAGGCCTAGTAAAACTAGTCTCGAATTCAATCTGAAGATATATGTATAAAATGGAGTAAAATATGATCTCCCATGATCACTAAAGTCACATAGGTACTGGTCCAATGAAAAGGTAGAAACAACTCAAGAAATTACGACTATAAACTGATGTATTCAATTCTTCTACACAATCCTCCAAAGGTGCAAGTCTACATCATGTGAATAAAGGAGTTGAGTTTGAACACAATGAGACTTTGTTTGATTACCAGTCATTGAGGTATACCATTAA
>JZKD02S0552437.1:0-16423 GCA_000966675.3 Picea glauca
GAAGAGGTATCCTCCTATCCAACTATACCTAGCACTCTTTTGAATAATCTTCCTTCTTTCTCGAGGAGATAGATGTGGAGGTACCTTCCCTGCAACCAAATAATTAGAAATGTCTTCATACCAAGGTGAGTGAGAAGATACTGCAAAAAAATTTTCATCAGGAAAGGAATCTTCTACAGGTGAATTATCATCATTTATATGTAATCTTGAGAGAAAATCAACAACCACATTTTATTTTCCTGGTCTATCCACTATAGTGATGTCAAATTCTTGCAGTAGTAACAACCATATTGTCACTCAGGTATTAGTAATAGTTTTATTCATTAGATATTTAATGGTTGTATGATCAGTATGAATAAATGTGGGATAACCAGTTACATAATGCCTGAATTTATTGATTGCATAAACTACTGCCAAGAATTCTCTTTCAGTAACTGTGTAATTTAACTCAGTAGGAGCCATGTTCTTGTTGATATAGTAGATAGCGTAGGGTTCTTTTTCCTCCTGTTACCCTAGTACTGCACCAATTGCAGTGTCTAAGGCATCTGAAGAAATGTGAAAAGGCAGAGCCCAATTGGGCCCTCTCAAGATGGCAGCTATGGACAATTTATGTTTAAGATTTGAAAAAGACAATTCACAATTGTCAGTCCAACGAAAGTCAACATCTTTTGTTAGTAGAAAAAACAATGCAGAGACAAGTTTAAATAAATTTTTAATGAATCTCCTTTAATACCCGACGTGCCCTAAAAAACTTCTTACCTCTTTCTGAGTTGATGGAGTTGGAATGTCCAAAATTACCTGGATTTTGGCTGGATCTACCTGAATCCCTGCATACAAGATGAAGTGTCCCAGCACTACCCCTTCGTGCATCATCATATGGAACTTTTCTATAATCAAAGAAAGATGAGACTGTCTACATCTTTTGAGCACTTTTTCCAGATTAGACAAAGCTTCTTCGAAATCAATACCATAAGGTGTAAAGTCATCCATGAATATTTCCATACAGTCATTCACCATATCAAACAAAATACCAATCAAAGATCTTTGGAAAGTGGTTGGTGCATTACACAAGCCAAATGGGAGAACCTCGTAGGAAAACGTACCCCAAGGGCTGGTAAAGGTGGTCTTATCTTGGTCATGTGGGGAAATTTGTATCTGGTTATAGCCACTGAATCCATCTAGGAAATAATATTTTTTTTTCGGCTAGGTTGTCTAAAACCTGATCAATAAATGGCAGAGGGAAATGATCCTTCTACATGGCCTTATTCAGGGCTCTATAGTCCACACACACTCTCCACTTACCATTATTTTTAGGCACAATAATCAACAGTGATACCCACTTGCTGTCTAATATAGGATAGATGAATCTGGCATTGAGAAGTTTCTGAAGTTCTTCCTTAACAATTTCTTTAAGGTTTGGGTTCATCCTCCTTTGCGGTTGGAAAATGGGTCGACATTTTTCTTTGATGTATATATGGTGGGTGCATAGTTCAGAGGGAATGCCTTTCATATCCATGTAATCCTAGGCAAATGCTTCTTTATGTACAGTCAGTAATTTCATCAATCGACAAGTTTCAATAGTGGAGATATTGGGATTGATGTTCAAGGTTTTTCCAGGTTTGACTTCCATAGCGACGCTCTTAGAAATGACTCTAGGAAATAATTCAGTTGTTTTTGTTTCATCATCTGCTATTACAATGTTCACTGTTACAACGGTTGTTGTTACAGCTGAATCAATTTGATTGTCAGCAGTTTCTGAGAACATTTATGAGTTCATTTCTTCCTGGGCAATAGGGTCAAAGACTCTAATCAATCGGTGGTGTGTGTTCTGTGTAACAACATAGGGGTCACAAATAAAGCAGTTGATTAACTCATCCTTCATCTTGTCTTTGAAACTTGGGGACTTTCCTATAGTTAGCATAGGCAGAGCACTTCCATCCTCAATGTCCATCCATAGAGAATTTTCAGGTTCTGCACTGGGTGTAGCATGAGGATACAGGGAAAGTTTTTTTGTGTCATAACTATCAGAGATGGTCATGGAACCAGATATGCAACCAATGAAAGCATTAGCTGTAGCTAACCATGGTCATCCTAGAATTAGAGAATGGCCTCCCAGACGGGATTTGGGTTGCAAAACGACAAAATCAGCAGGATACTCCCATGAGTCCACTGAAATGACTAAATCATCGATTACTCCTTCTGGTCTAATGGTAGAGCGATCAACTAGTTCTAGAATAGTAGGAGTAGGTCAGATTTGTGTTCTGAGTTGTAGCAACTGCGTAGTTTATATTGGCATGATGTTAATTTCTGCCCCTAATTCAACTAGTACATGTGGAATAGATGTCTGTCCAATTTTAACAGTTATTGTAGGGTTTCCTAGCTCGCCATATTTAATAGGTGGAGTTTTTCCTAACATCAACCCAGAAAAATCCCCCACTACATGCACTGTGAGGGGATCTTTAGGTTTTCGTCCAGGTTTCCTGATACATAAGTCCCTCACAGTCTTGGCATAAATAGGGACATCCCTTATTGCTTGCAGTAGTGGAATATTAATGTGCAGATTTTTCAATTCTCCTAGGAGATTGAAAGATGGTAATTCCACAGGCTTGGTAATCTTCAGTCTTTCAAGGAATGGTGGGTTTGTTGATTCTATAATAGGTTGGTCAATTTATTTTGTATCAGTAGATGGTCTCTCCCCTGATTCCTTATCTGATTCTGAATATGGAGCATCTTCAATTATTGGCTCAACTATTCTCCCTGATCTTAATTTTATTTCATCACAAGGCATAGGAGTAATAGATAAGGCTGGCACATTATGTATGTCTATGTTCTGAATGGCCTTATTATTTTGGTTTGGGTTAGGTTGAATAAGAATATGAGGTCATAAGGGAGGATTGTTTGGTGAGGCATTAGGCGGCAATTGCAGTTGTTGCTGCTGGTACGGGGGTTGGAACTGTTGTTGATAAGGGTTCGGTTGGAGATGGCTTTGATAACTGAGTTGTTGTTAAGGGTATCTCTCATATGGGTTCCATTGCCCATATTGATTGTTTTGTTGGGGCATAGGTGACCATGCATTGGGATCCTGATAAGAGGGTGGCATTTGATTTGGAGGGGGGGCATTCGTCTGGCCATATGGTAGCTGATTGTTTGAATAATTAAATGTCGGAGGAGAGAGTTGAGAGTTCATACCTTGACCTCTTGGCTGCCATTGTCTTCTTTGTGTTATTAGATAGACATCCTTTGCTTCCTCATTAGTTTCCTTCATAGATGTTTTTACACCTGGTAGAGAGGGACATTGGTCAGTGGCATGGTCTAATTCACAAATAAGGCATACCTGGACACTGTTCACTGGGCACTCCCTTTGTGGATGTTTCTTTTTGCAATTCGGATAGAAAATGCACAATGCTTTCTCTAATTCTACTTGTTTTTGTTTAACCTGCAAAGTATCCATTTGTGAGGAAAAAGAATTAATCATCTTTTTTTTGAAATTTTCTAATAGATTACCTATTTCTTCTCTTGTTGCTCCTCCATTAGCTAATTTTTGTACCCTTTAAAAAGTGGTATCCTTGGTAGTTGACTTATTCCTTGTAGGTCCTCGAGAACATCTTTTGCAGAAATCTACAATGTCTTGATAGGATTCCTTAGATATATCTCCCTTGCCAAGCATATTCAACATATCTAAACAATCTTCTCTAACTCCTTTTAGCAAAATCGTTTTCAGAATGTCCTTACTTACATTTAGATGTCGAGACCTTTGTAGATTATATTGGAGTCACTCCACAAAGTCTTCAAGGATATCGTCCTCCTTATGTGACATATTGAATAGTTCCTCTCTTCATTCCCTTGTTTGACAATAGTCTTGGTATTTGTTCAGGAAAAGTTGCCTCATTTGTACCCATGTTGAAATGTTTTCTCCTCCGAGGCTCATGAACCATCTTAACGCATTACCCTTTAATGTAGTTGGAAACAATTTAAGCTTTTGCGCAGTGGTAGTGTAGTCATAGCTTCTACAAAAAATGTCAAATTCAAACAGAAACTCATCTGGATCTTCAGTAGATAATCCATGAAAATTTGGGAGATCTGAGACAGGTATGATTTTCATAGGAGCCATCCCTCGTGTGGGAACATCATAAATAGGAAAAACCAGGGTAGAGATAGTATTTTCATTGTTTACCTGATCCTCGATGTTCTGTGGATTCTCTTGGTGGAGATCTTCTTCATTATCCCCTTGATTCTCCATATGTGCTCTTTCTCTCCACTCAATACAAACAACGTCTCACTCTTCTTTAGTGACTATCCGACTGTTGATCTGATAAACATCTTCTTCTAGATTTTCCCTATACCAGGCTATACTTCCTTGATCTTCAATGTTCTCCGATGTTGCTTGTTGATTTTTTGGTGAAAAATCTCCATCTTCGACTTCAACTTCAGCTTCAACCCTTGATGAGAACGATGTTTTGAGAAGGGTTATTTCTATTGACTATGGAACACGTCTTCTTGGAGGATTTGCAGTGTGAAAATAGATCCTAAAGAAGAATCTGCTCTGGCTATAATCTCATCAACAATGGTTTGTCTCCCCAGTATGTTAGGATTTCTTCCTCCATGTCCTCTGGTACCTGTATGGTTAGTATTTTTGGGGATTCGTTCTCACGTTTCGCGATACATGAAGACTATTCATTCCTAAGAAAGAAAACTAATGTGCTTACCAAAATCTATGATTATCTTCCCCGACAATGGTGCCAAAATGTTGGGCACTTTAATTTTCTAATTGAATAGAAAATCAAAGTGTTCGATATAAATTGTCAACCCAGGGAAGTCTGTTATTTCAAGATAATTGTGCATAGTCTATGCTAGATTATGAAATCATCTCTAATCTAATTGAACTAGGGAAGTTTAAAGAAAAAAACATTATCACTAACACAGTTGTGTTGATACAGCTGGATTTCTACAGATTTGAAATCATAATTGCAATCTAAACTGATGAATGTATAAGAACCCTTGATTTCCTACTCTAATCCAACTTTCTATTTTACTTTTGCAGAAAGAAGCTCTAAACTATTTGCAGAAAGGAAATCTACTTATTGCAAGAAGGTACTTCACACTTTTATTTCTTGGAAACAAGACTTTAACCTAATGCAGAAAAAGGGAAAGTAGTTCTTTAGCAATGTTCAACAATCGACTTCTAATTCTTATGATACAAGTTTATGTGCATCTAACAAGAAGGAACTAAACTATAACAATAGTTGTATTCTAGAAATGTCTAATAGTTAAATCATTCACATTTAAAACAACTAATCTAGAATTCAAAATAGAGGGGAATCAGTGAGGAAGGTGGGCCCTTTCCTTCTCACTGAATCTGCTCAAAGAAATAGGTTACAGCCTGCTAAAGGATTTCAATCCACTCTTTCATTCAATTGCAAAAAATGTCCATGTACAATCAGCGTTACTTTTCTTTCTCCAGTTAAAAAACTCCCTTCATTACCAAAGCTCTGTTATTTAAAGTCAGAGTCATTCAGTAGAACATAATCAGAACAGTCTTGAGAATCCACGATTCTCAAGCTGTTCGTTTGATATCATTAATGCAAAATATATAACTCATCTTGATTAACATGATGAGCCATCATATATAATCAACAGGTGTTGCAGCAGTCGTATAACAATAGGACCGGTGGCATATGTTGTAACAACTTCCAGGATTGATGGGCTTCTGTTGCAGTAGTCGTGTAACAATTTCCAGGGTTGGTGGCATCCGTTGCAGTAGTCATGTAACAACTTCCAAGCTTGGTGCATAGTTGTAACAACAATGAGTTTCTTGAAGTGGGATGTTCTAAGAATTTTGATCATTGGTTAAATCATTTCATGGGTAAGATATGTGAATGTTACCAATCAAACATGCTAAGTAAATGAAAATATAAAAGTGAGATGAATAGTTCATACCTTGGGAAAAAGGGTCTTAGTACTCATTATAATAGTCATTTAGCTTAGGAATGAGAAGGTTGAATGGGAAAAATATGTAGTGAAAAAGGGACATTTATGGGTCCTAACAAGGGGGGAATCTGGTTTTCACTATTTTAATTTGCCATAACTCCCTTTTTATTAGGCAATGTTATCAGAGATTTGTCCCCTATTTTCCTGACTAGTTTTGTCCTAGATAGTGGATGTTGATTGGGTGGCCAGTCTGGGGTTATGGAACTTGAGGTTAGTGCACTCATGCACGTAGCAGATGATGCAGAGTGGGAGTGGACAGGTCTTTTCAAAACTGTCGATGAGTTGATTTGTAAAATAGGTGGTGGGGGTAACTTAAATGGTTCATTATTACATGTAGTAAAGACTCAACTGCCTCCTATGTTAGATCATTCAAGGGTGATGGATTCAAGTTTTATGGAAGCTGGAAAGACTATGGTGAGAGTCCAGGACTGTTACAGAGGGTTTCAGTAATAGTTTCGGGCACAAAGACTAGACCAGGGATCTCTCCCGTGTTTCTCAAGCCAGATTCCTCTGCCGGGAACACTCATCGAGAGTCGTTGAAGGTGAAGGAACCTCGCACAAAAAAAGTTGTAAGAGTTTGGAAGCCAAAGAGGTAGAGAAGGCACCTAGTTATAGGTATGGACATAGGTTTGGAGGAAACGTGCCATCTCTCTCTCTGCGCATTAGTTGGGCGTTTTGCCTATAAGTCCAGATGCAATATTCCTTTTGTAGAGTGGATGAATCACAATTGGATTCATCTTTGTGGATATGTTCCAGAGCTCTCAATGCTTCCCTTTGGGTGGTTTGGCCTAGTTTTTAAATCTCCAGAAGATGTCGAGCTCATACTGAATAGCTTCTGGGATTATGAAGGCGACATTTTAATGTTGAAGAGCTGGAGGACAAGATTTGACCCGACCATGGAATACTTCAGTCACCAACATGTCTAGGTTTTACTCCCATGACTACCTCTAAACCTGTCAAACTTAAAAGCACTGACTGTGATAGGCAACCTTCTCAGACGCTTTCTAAAGGTGGACGAATCTAGGTTACTTTCTCAAGATAATCGTTTGGCAAGGGTGTTAGTTGAGATAGATTTTNTCATACCTTGGGAAAAAGGGTCTTAGTACTCATTATAATAGTCATTTAGCTTAGGAATGAGAAGGTTGAATGGGAAAAATATGTAGTGAAAAAGGGACATTTATGGGTCCTAACAAGGGGGGAATCTGGTTTTCACTATTTTAATTTGCCATAACTCCCTTTTTATTAGGCAATGTTATCAGAGATTTGTCCCCTATTTTCCTGACTAGTTTTGTCCTAGATAGTGGATGTTGATTGGGTGGCCAGTCTGGGGTTATGGAACTTGAGGTTAGTGCACTCATGCACGTAGCAGATGATGCAGAGTGGGAGTGGACAGGTCTTTTCAAAACTGTCGATGAGTTGATTTGTAAAATAGGTGGTGGGGGTAACTTAAATGGTTCATTATTACATGTAGTAAAGACTCAACTGCCTCCTATGTTAGATCATTCAAGGGTGATGGATTCAAGTTTTATGGAAGCTGGAAAGACTATGGTGAGAGTCCAGGACTGTTACAGAGGGTTTCAGTAATAGTTTCGGGCACAAAGACTAGACCAGGGATCTCTCCCGTGTTTCTCAAGCCAGATTCCTCTGCCGGGAACACTCATCGAGAGTCGTTGAAGGTGAAGGAACCTCGCACAAAAAAAGTTGTAAGAGTTTGGAAGCCAAAGAGGTAGAGAAGGCACCTAGTTATAGGTATGGACATAGGTTTGGAGGAAACGTGCCATCTCTCTCTCTGCGCATTAGTTGGGCGTTTTGCCTATAAGTCTAGATGCAATATTCCTTTTGTAGAGTGGATGAATCACAACTGGATTCATCTTTGTGGATATGTTCCAAAGCTCTCAATGCTTCCCTTTGGGTGGTTTGGCCTAGTTTTTAAATCTCCAGAAGATGTCGAGCTCATACTGAATAGCTTATGGGATTATGAAGGCAACATTTTAATGTTGAAGAGCTGGAGGACAAGATTTGACCCGGCCATGGAATACTTCAGTCACCAACATGTCTGGGTTTTACTCCCATGACTACCTCTAAACCTGTCAAACTTAAAAGCACTGACTGTGATAGGCAACCTTCTCAGACGCTTTCTAAAGGTGGGCGAATCTAGGTTACTTTCTCAAGATAATCGTTTGGCAAGGGTGTTAGTTGAGATAGATGTTATAGCTAGTTTAATGGATTCATTGGAAGCAGAATGGCGCGATCAGGTTATGGTCCAACACTTGGACTACCAAGGAATACCATTTCATTGCTTTCTTTGTCATTGTACTTCATTTACGAAGAGACTTCTCATTTGGAGTTGGAGAAGAAGAAGTTGAGGACTCTCAGGAAAATCCTTCTTTGGATATGTATATGAGTGAAGAGGATCCTAGGGTGATGGGGGACTATTCAATTGGAAGCAAAGAAGATTCATTGGGTGATGCTTTGGGTACATTAATTGGTAAGTTAAGGTCTTTCTTTCCTAATTTGTATTTTTAATTATCTGCATGGGAGCATGACTTTCTGGGAAACTCTGTCTTGGCGAATGCAGTTATTGATGAGATAAATAGTAGCATTAAGGAACCACCAGACTTAGGGGGCTCTACCTCTGAGTCTGATAGGGTTACTTTATCCCCTTCTTCTCCTATCACAATACCCTCTTTACTAGTAGCTACTCTTCCCTCACTCTATTCAGACAATCCTCTTATTTATCAACCTTCACCTAAACCTGTCGCAATTATGGATGATGTCTTAGACTCTCTGATCCCGTCACATAGATATTCAGATAGCCCTATTCCTCTCCCCGCCTATCAGGGACGGGATCTACAATAGACTATATCCTCCAGCGTACCGAGATGCTCTACATTTGGTAACAGAGACCTTAAGGGGAAAGCACTAGCCTAGTCATGGGGTTTGGGGATGGAAATATCTCCTATCAAGACACAAAGTGCGCGCAAGAAAAAAAGACAGGCTTCAACCATTGATCAGCTTTCGGGTTTCACTCATAATATAGGGGCACTTAGAGGCATGAAATCCCTTGCAAGGGATAAATCATGATCATCTTGTCCCTGAATATTAGAGGAGTTGGAGGCCCCCCTAAAACTGTCTTCATTTCGAACACTTATTAGTACTACTAAGTCAGACATGATTTTCTTACAGGAGACCTTAGTGGATGAGGAGAAGGCTATACAKTTTATGTCTTCTCTATGCCCTACTTGGATGATTTATGMAATCAGTTCAGTTGGAAAATCGGGAGGACTTTTGGTTTCTTRGAATCCCATTGTCTTTGAGTTACATTCTTACCTTTGTGTTGGCGGTATATTGTTGACAGGTTTACATTTACATGACAAAAGTAGGATCTTCTTTCTAAATGCTTATGGACCATGTRCTGGTMGAAGACAGTTYTAGGAACTGGTGGAGTCCAAAGGTTTATTAGCTCGAGATGCTCTCATTATAGCRRGGGATTTAAATTTTACAACTGGCTTTGATGAAGTTTGGGGAGCAAGGGCCTTATCCGATCCTTTGGCCGGTTTTTTCATAAATCTCTTTAATAAAAATCATATGGTGGATGTGCAACTAGCATAGCTAGTGTCTACCTGGCGTAATGGAAAAATTGGGGTTCATGGAATCCAAAAACGGTTGGATAGGGTTTATGTATCAGAAGCGCTCCTGGTAGACTCAACTAGGTATAGATCTTGGGTTGTACACCCTTATTTTTTGGATCATGTGCCTGTGATTTTTCAGTTGTATCATGGTTACAGATCCATAGCATACCCGTTCAAATTTAATCATGTTGTTTTGATTGAATATTCATTTGGGGAATTAGTTCAGGAGGAATGGATTACTTTCCAGGGTTGTAGTGTGATTGGAGCTCAAAGAAGACTAGCTCATAAGCTATATAATCTAAAGGGCAGAGATAAGTTGTGGATAGCTGAGAAAAAAAAAAATTAAATCCGTGCCCTTGAATCATTAGAAGAACATATAGCGAATCTTACTAAGTAGATCTAGGAAGTTGATTTAAACTCTGTTAGGGGATCCCGATTGAAATCTCTTGAATTGGAACAGAATAAGTTGTTGATGGAGGAAGAGACTCACTGGTGATTGAAGAGTAGAGCAACTTGGATCCAGTGTGGAGATAGAAATACTAAGTACTTTCACCATTTTGCGAGCGTAGACGTAATAAAATTTTGTTGTGGGAAATCAAAGATGACCTGGGGCATATTCATCATGGGCAGGAAGCTATAAAGAAAGAAGCAAAGTGTTTCTTTAGCTCTTTCTATCAAGAATCAGATGAGAACATGATTGAGGAACATGTTGCAATAGTAAGATTATACCCTAGACTGGTCTCAGATGAAGTAATTACTCTTGAAAAGCCTGTTACTAAGGAGGAAGTTTTAGAGGTTCTAAAAGGATTTACCAAAGATAAAAGCCCGGGCCCAGATGGGTGGACTGTGGAATTCTTCATACATTTTTTTGACTTGGTTGCTAAGGATTTATTGGAGGCAGTTGAAGAATCGCGCACAACTGATGAGTTGAATAGGTCTCTGAACTCGACCTTCATTGCACTTATCCCAAAGGTAAATGGCCCGACAAAATTTGGGGATTTCGACCGATTACTTTATGAAATCTTTGTTATAAGATTATAGCCAAGAGAATTAAACCAATCCTATCACGTACCTTATCTGAGGAACAATTCGGATTTTTGAAAGGTAGGCAAATAATTGATGCGATCGGGATTTCTCAGGAGTGTCTCCATAGCATTAGAGAAAAAAAGCTACAAGCATTAATACTCAAAATTGATTTAAAGAAATCATATGATTGCATAAGTTGGGATTTCCTCAGGCTGGTTTTACTTCAATGTGGCTTCGGGATGCCTACAACCAATTGGATAATGGGTTTCATTACGTCTACATCTTTCATGATTCTTGTCATTGGCGAGCCTTCGAATTTTTTTAGCGGTGGAAGGGGGCTTAGACAGGGGTATCCATTGTCTCCACTGCTCTTTATCCTAATTATGGAGGGATTAAGCCTGGCCTTAAAACACAACCAAGAGTATGGACTATTGACTGGTATTAAATTTTCTAGATTGATCAGGATTCTTCATGTACTATTCATAGATGACATTCTCATCATGACATCTGACTCTATTGCAGAATGGAAGGAGATCAGTAGGGTTTTAAATTTATTTTGTAACGCTTCTGGTCTTCGGATCAATCCTCAAAAATCTACTTTTCTTTAGCATGGTGTTAATCAATCTGTTCTGGACTCTCTGAAATCCTTCTTTCCATTCAACACACAAGACCTAACTAAGTGGTTTGGATACCTTGGATTCTTTTTAAAGGTCGACAGGTATAATTCAGATGACTGGCTTTGGCTTGTTGAAAAATATGAAAAGAGGATCAATCACTGATGCTCTAGTTGGTTGTCTCTAGGGAGGCGACTGGTCTTGATCAAAGAGGTCCTTGAGAGCCAACCTATCTTCTGGTTGGCACTGGCAAATATGCCTTCCTCGATCTTCCAAAAAATCCACCAACTTATCTTTAGTTTCCTCTATTCGAGATGTCAGAAAAATAAGAGTATACACCTTTGCAATTTTCATATGATTGCTAGGCCAAATCATCATGGGGGTTGGGGATTGCAGAAATTGATCGGGTTTAGTAGAGCTATGGAGGCCAACAGCCTTTGGAGGGTTCTTATGAAGGATCGATTATGGAATCATGTGATTAAAGAAAAATTACCTTCCTTTTATATCGATTGCTCGTTGGCTTTGCACAGTTGATATCTCCAAAGAAAGAGGATCACAGGCCTGGAGTTACCTTGTTAAAGCTCTTCATCTCCTTCTACATTGGATTGTGTGGAGCCCTGGGAACGGTCACTCTATTGTGATTACTAAAGACCATATCTTGGGAATGGTGGATGTGGCCTTACTATCGAAAGATTTGATCGCTACTATTAATAGGAAAGGGTTGTATTTTTTATTCCAGGCTCAGGTGGAAACTCATGCGGGGAGGATCACTCAAAACTGGTATACCAGTGGAGATTTGGAATTGACCAAGCACCTTCACGCTGAATGGATTTTCATCCGCTGCGCTCTTATCAACATTGGAGTTTACTTGCAAGAGAGACCGGATATCCTAAAATGGATAGGGGGTGATTGATTGGGTATGATATCTATCAAGAATGTTTATTTGGCATCCGAAAATATGAAATGGAATTTTAAGTTAGGCGGCTGGAGAAAGGCTACGTGGGAATGGGATTGTCCTCTAAAACTAAAGTTGTTTATTTGGCTACTGGTGGAGAAAAAAATTCTTTCTTGGGAGATCCTCCAACGCAGAGGATTTATTTGTCCGAGCATATGTCTGTTATGCAAGATGAATGCAGAAACTACCCAACATCTCTTTTTGGACTGTGCCTTTATGGTGGAAGTATGGAGAAAGATTAAATCCACCATTAACTACTTTGGCAACTGGGTAGGAATCAATCTGAATGATTTCTTCAAGCAGTGGAAAGTTTTGAATTATTATGTACAAACCTTACCAACTCTGATTTGTTGGTTTATTTGGAGGGAACGAAACTAGGTGATTTTTGAAGATAGTAAACCCTCGATTCNGGGATTTAAATTTTACAACTGGCTTTGATGAAGTTTGGGGAGCAAGGGCCTTATCCGATCCTTTGGCCGGTTTTTTCATAAATCTCTTTAATAAAAATCATATGGTGGATGTGCAACTAGCATAGCTAGTGTCTACCTGGCGTAATGGAAAAATTGGGGTTCATGGAATCCAAAAACGGTTGGATAGGGTTTATGTATCAGAAGCGCTCCTGGTAGACTCAACTAGGTATAGATCTTGGGTTGTACACCCTTATTTTTTGGATCATGTGCCTGTGATTTTTCAGTTGTATCATGGTTACAGATCCATAGCATACCCGTTCAAATTTAATCATGTTGTTTTGATTGAATATTCATTTGGGGAATTAGTTCAGGAGGAATGGATTACTTTCCAGGGTTGTAGTGTGATTGGAGCTCAAAGAAGACTAGCTCATAAGCTATATAATCTAAAGGGCAGAGATAAGTTGTGGATAGCTGAGAAAAAAAAAAATTAAATCCGTGCCCTTGAATCATTAGAAGAACATATAGCGAATCTTACTAAGTAGATCTAGGAAGTTGATTTAAACTCTGTTAGGGGATCCCGATTGAAATCTCTTGAATTGGAACAGAATAAGTTGTTGATGGAGGAAGAGACTCACTGGTGATTGAAGAGTAGAGCAACTTGGATCCAGTGTGGAGATAGAAATACTAAGTACTTTCACCATTTTGCGAGCGTAGACGTAATAAAATTTTGTTGTGGGAAATCAAAGATGACCTGGGGCATATTCATCATGGGCAGGAAGCTATAAAGAAAGAAGCAAAGTGTTTCTTTAGCTCTTTCTATCAAGAATCAGATGAGAACATGATTGAGGAACATGTTGCAATAGTAAGATTATACCCTAGACTGGTCTCAGATGAAGTAATTACTCTTGAAAAGCCTGTTACTAAGGAGGAAGTTTTAGAGGTTCTAAAAGGATTTACCAAAGATAAAAGCCCGGGCCCAGATGGGTGGACTGTGGAATTCTTCATACATTTTTTTGACTTGGTTGCTAAGGATTTATTGGAGGCAGTTGAAGAATCGCGCACAACTGATGAGTTGAATAGGTCTCTGAACTCGACCTTCATTGCACTTATCCCAAAGGTAAATGGCCCGACAAAATTTGGGGATTTCGACCGATTACTTTATGAAATCTTTGTTATAAGATTATAGCCAAGAGAATTAAACCAATCCTATCACGTACCTTATCTGAGGAACAATTCGGATTTTTGAAAGGTAGGCAAATAATTGATGCGATCGGGATTTCTCAGGAGTGTCTCCATAGCATTAGAGAAAAAAAGCTACAAGCATTAATACTCAAAATTGATTTAAAGAAATCATATGATTGCATAAGTTGGGATTTCCTCAGGCTGGTTTTACTTCAATGTGGCTTCGGGATGCCTACGACCAATTGGATAATGGGTTTCATTACGTCTACATCTTTCATGATTCTTGTCATTGGCGAGCCTTCGGATTTTTTTAGCAGTGGAAGGGGGCTTAGACAGGGGTATCCATTGTCTCCACTGCTCTTTATCCTAATTATGGAGGGATTGAGCCTGGCCTTAAAACACAACCAAGAGTATGGACTATTGACTGGTATTAAATTTTCTAGATTGATCAGGGTTCTTCATCTACTATTCATAGATGACATTCTCATCATGACATCTGACTCTATTGCAGAATGGAAGGAGATCAGTAGGGTTTTAAATTTATTTTGTAACGCTTCTGGTCTTCAGATCAATCCTCAAAAATCTACTTTTCTTTAGCATGGTGTTAATCAATCTGTTCTGGACTCTCTGAAATCCTTCTTTCCATTCAACACACAAGACCTAACTAAGTGGTTTAGATACCTTGGATTCTTTTTAAAGGTCGACAGGTACAATTCAGATGACTGGCTTTGGCTTGTTGAAAAATATGAAAAGAGGATCAATCACTGATGCTCTAGTTGGTTGTCTCTAGGGAGGCGACTGGTCTTGATCAAAGCGGTCCTTGAGAGCCAACCTATCTTCTGGTTGGCACTGGCAAATCTGCCTTCCTCGATCTTCCCAAAAATCCGCCAACTTATCTTTAGTTTCCTCTGTTCGAGATGTCAGAAAAATAAGAGTATACACCTTTGCAATTTTCATATGATTGCTAGGCCAAATCATCATTGGGGGTTGGGGATTGCAGAAATTGATCGGGTTTAGTAGAGCTATGGAGGCCAACAGCCTTTGGAGGGTTCTTATGAAGGATCAATTATGGAATCATGTGATTAAAGAAAAATTACCTTCCTTTTATATCGATTGCTCGTTGGCTTTGCACAGTTGATATCTCCAAAGAAAGAGGATCACAGGCCTAGAGTTACCTTCTTAAAGCTCTTCATCTCCTTCTACATTGGATTGTGTGGAGCCCTGGGAACGGTCACTCTATTGTGATTACTAAAGACCATATCTTGGGAATGGTGGATGTGGTCTTACTATCGAAAGATTTGATCGCTACTATTAATAGGAAAGGGTTGTATTTTTTATTCCAGGCTCAGGTGGAAACTCATGCGGGGAGGATCACTCAAAACTGGTATACCAGTGGAGATTTGGAATTGACCAAGCACCTTCACGCTGAATGGATTTTCATCCGCTGCGCTCTTATCAACATTGGAGTTTACTTGCAAGAGAGACCGGATATCCTAAAATGGATAGGGGGTGATTGATTGGGTATGATATCTATCAAGAATGTTTATTTGGCATCCGAAAATATGAAATGGAATTTTAAGTTAGGCGGCTGGAGAAAGGCTACGTGGGAATGGGATTGTCCTCTAAAACTAAAGTTGTTTATTTGGCTACTGGTGGAGAAAAAAATTCTTTCTTGGGAGATCCTCCAACGCAGAGGATTTATTTGTCCGAGCATATGTCTGTTATGCAAGATGAATGCAGAAACTACCCAACATCTCTTTTTGGACTGTGCCTTTATGGTGGAAGTATGGAGAAAGATTAAATCCACCATTAACTACTTTGGCAACTGGGTAGGAATCAATCTGAATGATTTCTTCAAGCAGTGGAAAGTTTTGAATTATTATGTACAAACCTTACCAACTCTGATTTGTTGGTTTATTTGGAGGGAACGAAACTAGGTGATTTTTGAAGATAGTAAACCCTCGATTCNTGTGTTATTTTGGGGAGAAAAGACATCACTGATTGGTCTTTTAGACATCATTTTGTATGGTTTTAATGTATTCGATCAGTTTATATCAATATAAATATAAAGCGCAATTTTTTGTGGAAAAAAAAATGTCATTTAGATAGTTGTGTAAATGTGGTAGCATTGATTTTAGGTTGATGTAGAAGTATATATATTTTTAAATAGTAATGTCATTTTAAGTAACTGCATTATAATAATAATAATTTATTTTTCCGAGTTATACATACCTTACTTTCTTCTGGATTTGAACTTGTGATGCCTGGAGGAAACACATGTTCTTAACCATAAGACCCACTCAAACATTATAAGGTACTTCCCCAATATCCCCGATATTGTGCAATCCAAATTTATCCCATATTTATAAAGAAAGATATATTGACTATAATAATCTATATTTTTGAAATTTTGTTGATGTTTTTTTTTTTTTTTATCAATAAGAAGGCTCGTGGGGTAAGCGTCAGCATGGGTGTTGTATTGACGGTATGGACGTACTGACAGGAGTTGTCGAGCAATAGCATTGGTTTATTTGGTAACTGATGCGTGCCAGGTCAGGAGGCTGGACTGGATGAGCTCTGTAAAGCAACAGAGACGGTGAGAAGTTGCCAAGGTTT
>JZKD02S0552448.1:15245-40345 GCA_000966675.3 Picea glauca
GCCCGACTCTCAGGAGTGTGATCTGATCATCACATTCAAATATTTGCTTGGAGCAGTCTTCTATCAGACTATGCATGTATCCCTCTGTCAAACACGAGATCAGATCGACATGGGTATGCAAGAAAATCTATCCACAGGGGTACCACGGGCTGACGGTTCAGTACCCACGGGCAGGCCTTCCATGCCTTCCATTTATGGAGTGAGATGAGGTTTCAACCACCATATCTTCTTTCAATAACTGCCTTTTCGCAGGATTGCAACGTGGCTTAATACTCAGGGGGAAGCCACGTGCTGCTCTTGGATAGGATGTTATATGAGCACGTGATTGCGGGGCCGCTCAAAGGTGGTTTGGATTTAGACCGCTTTTGGTCCCGCAATCCATCTCCCTTCGCCATGTATCACTTTTGACTTACCATGGTTTCAATTGTGGGACCACTCAAGAAAATTATCGCCCGAGCATGTTGCGTTCCCGAAATGGACTGTGGCCATTGATATCATGATCTTGGATGAGGATTCATGATCAATGACTCAAATCTCCCCCCTCCAAATCAATGGATCAGATCTCCCTTTTCGAATTGATGACTGAGACATGCTTCACGATTCGGGCTTCAAACTTTTCAAACCTCAAACCTCCTCTGCCTTCTGCCACTTTTACCCAGAGCTAAATATATGATGACATGTGGCCCCTTGAGATTGATGGCTAGAAACTCTTCGGGTCTTCAGACTCCAGGAAAAACAAAACTCAAACTTCATTTTCCTCCTGGAAAATCCTCTGAAGCTAAGGATCTGACGATGCATGGCCTCCAAAGATCGACGACTGAGATCCCTTCGTGGCTCTGGACTTTGGGAAAATCAAATCTCAAACCTCGCTTTCCTTTAGCGATTTTACCCGGAGCTGTGGATCTGACGAATCGTGGCTCTGGATGATCAACGACTCAGATCCTTTTTATGCCTTCAGGACTTTGGGCCTTCGGCCACTTCGACATCTCTAACAAATTCGATGCTTCGGCGGCTTCGGCTCTTCGGGCTTCAGCCCTTCGGGATTTCTAAGCATTTCTTATTTCAAATCTTACGAAGCTCATTTCCTCGAAGGCTTGGATCGACTACCACCTGACCCCTTTAAGATCAACGGTTCATATTCACTTCGGGGCCTTTTGCTCTGGCGCTATACTTTGTGCAAGTTTGCACTCCCGAACGCCCATGAGTAGCTGATCTGGAATGCTCTTGGAATATTCGTCGTTAAAAGATTAAAACTGTCTTCTGCTTATGTTTCAATCCTGAAATAGATTGTTAAGAAAGCTACACTTTGTGTTCATGGTTGCGGCCTGTACGATCAAGGATTTGGGTAACTTTGTTGTGGGCTGGGAAAATAGTAAGACCAGTGACTGCAACAAAGGGAATTAGTGTTCTTCCTTGGAGAAAAACAGAGGGGATTGGGGCTGAGATTTTTTTTGGGTAATACATTAAGGGAAACCAGGGTGCACAAATGAAAAAGGGGAAAACAAACACTAATTTTACAGTCGAAAGGGACAAACTTCAAGACCTGGCTTGCTAAAAGGAGAGAGACAAGGCAAGGAATTATAGACTCAATCATTTTCGACACCCACCTATGACCCTTGACAAATTAATGTGATAACACAACCTACATGCCCTTCAACCATTTAAAGGTAGTGGCATGTATTAATTCTAATCCACAAATTTTTTCTTTGGAGATCAATTCTTGGGAAACTTTTGGGCACCTCTTGCCATTTTGAGGATGGTACCCAATGTAAAGTAGGTGGTCTAAACTTAGTGTTCTTAACCCCATGGGAATTGAACTGAATACCTACACAATGTCAGATTATTGAGAACTATTGGAATATTCACCAATACTGAGGGGGGCGGGGGGGGTGAATCGGTATTGAGCACTTTTTACCACTTTTAACTAGAACATGTAAACATCAACTTATCAACAATTTATCACTTATGATTGCATTTAATATTTTATGAACATATAACCATAAATAATACCATTCAATAATACATCACATCGCACAGTGCATAAGAGATTTTTACGTGGAAACCCAAATGGGAGAAAACCACAAATGTTGTCTTATATATCAAAAGATTATATTCATAAGAAGCACCAACTTCCAAAATTCTCCAGCACCAGCTGGAAGGAGGCACTAACCCTCTGTTTACAGGCTCCAACCTGAAGGAAGCTACGACTCCCTAGATTCTCCAGCTCCAACTAGAAGGAGGCGCCAACCCCCTAGTTTACATTCTCCAACCTGAAGGAAGCAACAACTTCCTGTATTCTCCAGCTCCAACCCCCTAGTTTACAGGCTCCAAGATGAAGGAAGCTATGACTCCTTGTATTCTCCATCTCCAACCAAAAAGAGGCTACAACCCCCTTTCCTTGCCCCTTCCTACCACCCTGAAATATAAATGGAGACTGAACATGTCACTGATAATCAACCTGTCACTATCACTAATAATCAATTTGTCATTGTCACTAATAATCAACTTGTCACTGTCACTGATAATCAAATTGTCACTATCACTGATATATCACCATAATCAATTTAGATCCATTCACATAGATCATATTCCAAGATCACCAAAAACATGTCTCAAAACATATGCCCAACATAGTCAAGATATGCATCAAACCATGTGCCAACACCTCTAAGATATTCCTCAAGCATATGCCAAAATATCCAGGAACCATGTACCAAAGACATGCCTCAAGCATGTGTCATAACATCCATGTTATGCATCAAACCATGTACCAAGGATATGCCTCAAGCATAAGCCATAACATCCATAAACCATGCCAAAATATGCATCAAGCATGTACCATAACATCCATAAACCATGTACCAAGGATATGCCTCAAACATATGCCATATCATTCATGAAATTCCTCAACCATGTAACCAAAGATGTGCCTCAAACATATTTCATATCATTCATGATATGCCTCAACCATGTACCAAAAGATGTGCCTCAAACATATGTCATATCATTCATGATATGCCTCAACCATGTACCAAAATATAATCCATAAACCATGTACCATAACCTCCACAATATGCCTTAAGAATATACCATGACCTTCAAGATACAAGCCTCAAAATATATAGAATAACATAAATTTTCATTTTGTAAAACATGGTATGTCAGATCTCAGACCAACAGACCTTCCTCAACTTCATCATCAAGAGAGTAGCATCCTCTTCAAACCTTTTCCACAGATCCACGGCTTATACGTTGTCAACCCGCGTACATCTGCACTTTCCCTCACTATGACCCGTGTACATTTGTGCCTTGCTCCACTGTAACCTGCGGATAACCTCAAAAATCTGTGCCTTGCTCCACTGCAACCTATGGATAACCTCAGAAATCTGCGCCTTGCTCCACTGTAACCCGCGGATAACCTCAAAAAAATAGTATAATCACCTTCGTACACCTTGCTCTCCTCGACCTCCTTTCTCCTAGGCCAAATTTTCTTTGCTGAGATTGCCAATCCTCCTAGCACAAGTGAATACCCACTTATGCTAGCTCAATACCATAAACCCACACTTTCTTGGATGAAAAAATGAGAGGTTCTTGATGTGTATTTATAATTTTCCACATACCTCCTTTATTTGACTTTAGGGCTGACATGTAACTTCTTGTTGCAACAACTTCTCTTCTTTAATTAATTTTGGGTCCGACTTGTAACTTCTTGTCCTTAGATCCAGGTCTTCTTGACCATACTTTTTGGCTTCATCTTTAATATGGAATAACTTCTCAATTTTGAGGAACTATGTGACGTACCACCTACTATTGGAAACGACATGACGAGGACTATCCATCTATGGGGTTTTTGCATGTATTTGCAATGTCCTTTATCCTCTTTTTCCTCAAACATCTTCGAACTTCATGACCACACCTATGGGGCTTATTGTAGACTTCTTCAAAGTATATTCCCATGAGGGCCATGCTTAAAGCTACGTAATAAGGGGACCACTTTGGAGACTTCTTCAAATACACCCATTTCTTCTAGAGGCTTCTAGACTTCTTCTAGAGTTGACATCACCCATTACTTCTAGGGATTTCTAGAGCATCTAGACTTCTTCTAGGGTTGACATCAATGACAACCAACTTTCCAACAACAACATCCTGACAACAATGGCATCAACAAATTGATCTAACCCTTAGGGATAATACATTTTTGGAACACTTCATCCTACCCTCATGAACTTAAGAAAGAGTGAGATTGTTGGTACCTTACCAATGTGAATCGACCCCTAAGGGGAAAAATGTTACAAATGAGATTTGAACCTTGGTGGGGAGGATACCGACTTCTCTTCTTAACCACCCAAGCTAAACCCAATTGAAAATTCTCATCCATGATTTATGATAGAAACAAATCCATTAATATATATCCATTACTTCCACATGTTTCTCCAAGAAATATTAGACGATGCCCATGTGATATGGTAATTAAAACAAAACAATACTCTAGTGTATAGGTCAAGCATCCAGTGCAATCCCTAGTGTTTCTAATCATTCTCAGTGAAAACACCCAATGAACAACTTTTTGTCTTCTTATAGATTCCTTTGTAATTATGGAGACTCATGCTTTCCTATATTTGGTGGGCCCCACTTACAAGTCATCAATGTGTAAATTTCCAAACATATAGTAGCATCATTGATAGTGAGACGGGTAGCAATGAAATAGTTGATGAGAGAAAGATGCCAATCTAAGTGAATCCAACAATGAAAATGGGAAATGGGTGATGGTAGTAAAGAATACATGGCCAACAATGAAAATGGGAAATGGGAAATGATAGAAAAGAAGACATGACCAACAATGCAGGGGAGAACCAACAACAATGATAAGGAAGTCATCAATGAAAAAGGAGAAAACATGATCAATGATCCAGGTTAGGTAGTGGAAAGTGAGGTAGTTGCCGCTAATCACAATGAGAAATTCCCTAACGATGTCAAAGAAGATGTGATTGAAAACATAGATGAAGTACTGGTGAATGATGCAAACAATGCAGCCATTAAAAAGGATGATGAGGAAGTTGTCATTGATGGCAAACATGATTTGTGACTCCAAGGAGATGGTCATCAATAATGAGAATAGAGAAGATATGGTTGTTTTTTATGATGTGATGTAGAAGTGGTCATCATTGATGACAAGGAAGTAGTGGTCATTAATGACATGGGATTTGTTGTCATAGATACAAGGCCCCTTACCTTCCATTTTCAACAAAAATCCCATAGGGAAAAATGGTCTCTGATGTAATTTGCAATGTTGAATGCTTGAATGCAACGGTGCATTTTTAAGGGTTCATGGGGACAAACATGAACACAAATAAAGAAAAATAATGAATATGGTGAGCACAATGCAAATTAAATAGTTAGCATAAACGAAGTAAAATAATGAATAAGAATAACACAAATCATTTTACAATATAAACAATTTGTGTATTAATGTATACGAGTTTTGCATAATGATGTTTAAAAGAAAGCGTGAGATAGAAAACATGTTGTGTTTATTTGAACACTGTATCTAGGAATACATTTAAGTTATAAGAATGCATGTTCAAAGTTTAAACACAATTTAGTTCATAATTTCCAATCATTACTTTTCTTCCTGGTGTGGCACAAGTCATTGTTGGCATGCATGTGTTTGGCTTCCTTGATGGCTCTAATGATTGTTGGTATTCATTAATATAGTAATATGCACGAGATATTGAGGTGTGCATGCACATGCTACCAAGGCATGCATGCATGCATAGGTTGTTGAAGTGTGTGTGTGTGTGTGTGTGTGTGTAGGTTGGAATCAGGTGTGCATAGTTCTTTCTGAGCCAACTATTATCAAGGTTTCATGGAATTACCACTCAATCTTGTCTATTAGATGCAATGAGAGGCCGCCATGGGCACTACCCCTTGGACCATGTAATGTGCACTACATGCTTCATTTTTTGGGCATAAGGGTTTCCAACCATGCTAAAGGAAGTCAATGTAGAGGATACAGATTGTTTAACATGCATACAATTCTATATCAAATACATGTAATTACACTATAATCAAATAATATCATTCACTTAAAGAATATTAGTTTTATTTTATTTCATATTACAATCTAGGAATTAGAAAATAATAAAAATATGAAGGTCTTGTCACATAATTATTACAAGATCCAATGAGCACTCATCAAAGACAAAGCATCTCAATAATATCCAAGGTCTTTGACCAACTTTCTTCTACAAACAACTGTTACAACATTCCAATTATTACCATGGCTTACCTAGGCACTTTTGGACTATACTTTCCATTGGACACCTAACATGACATCCACATGGCTCCACATGATATAAGTATACACTCACCATTATTCAAAGATCGTATAAGGAGAAGATACAATGTTGAATTCATTAATACAACTACCATACCTCGAAGCGGGGAAAGTGAACGCTGAAAAAAATAAGTAACATGTGTTTTTATGATCATCATATTTAGTTAGAGAACAAATGATGAAACAAAGATAATATAGAGAAGTGAATGGTGTAATAATTTTTTCCAAGTATATAACAAAAACAAAAGATATTACATGTGTACATTTTTTAATTCTAGATATCATCTAAAACTATTTTCTACCCACATATGGAATCATGATTTGTTATGAAAATGAAATAGAACATAAAACAATTTTTATCATACCCTTGAAGACAGGGAAAGAGAATATTAAAGTGAATCAGGGTGGTTATTTTTTTCGAAGATCAGGGGATTTGTGTTTTTGATAATTTGGTAAAAATGAATACTTCAAAAGGTCTTCTAGTTGGGTAAATTTGAATGCATGTACTATGGAAGGATGTGATGCAAGAGGTCTTGAGATGCTTGTAATGGAGATTTCAAGAACAATACAATGATGATATATAAAGAGAATCTGACTATTGGGGTAGGAGGAAATAGATGGTTGTTATGTATCATGACATTTTCATGGGTCAACCGATTCAAATGAGATCCATAGTCCAAACTACATGAGAGATTCATCGCTTCAACAATTTGCAGGAGCAATGATTCATTCACTCCCAATCACAAATTCTCAAGAATGGAGTTCCATCCAAAGTGCAAATGAAATTCACCCATGGAAGAATGAGGAAAAACCTTCCAATTGAGATGACTATTGAAGAACCAAATCTCCCAACTATTCTTTGTATGATTTATCATGATGTGACATATATTATTATGAAAGCTTGAGTTTCCACGCACACCACAGATAAACATTCACACTCGAACAACGCATCTGAGTGACATTTTTAGGAAAAGCTTCTAAATAGTAATACCATTAAACTTGTGTTTAACTAAATTTTTAACAAGTCCATGGTATGGAGAACCTTGTGGTGGTTGGAGGTCATTAATGGTATTTTGGGTTATTGTGTGTATTGAACCCCTATTTTGTCATCATCCATATACTTATTTTCCACTTATACTATGTTTTTACACCTAAAATGTAGCCATAATATCACTAATCTCATCCTTTTAGGCCCTTAACTTGTCAACAAGCATTTTTGAGTTATAGTTGCATATTTCCTAATTTTTCCTAAGTTATTGATGAATCAATAGAGGTTTTTAAGCAAAGTTTTACTATTGACAGAATGTTAGTGTTGTTCTCGTACCACAACTATTCTAGTACGTGAGTTCCAAGATTCAAATATGTGTGTGTGCCCATATTGAGATTGATCACATGGGTTTTGGAGGACTAAGTGCTAGCATGGATTGTGACCTGTTGGTTCGTGCCTAGGTCACACATGGAGGTCTCTAGGCATGGTCTAGAGTTTTCAGTAAAAAACGTGCCAAATTTGCAACAGATAATTTCCAACGCAATTCCTGAGATAACAAGGATGAATCTACTAATTCTGGAGCATGGGTTTTGTTCAAAAAGGCCTAATTTGGGTCTCCCATGGGAAGATTCTTTAGAGGGTCAAGGATTTGATAGATATGGGAAAATATCTAATCTAGGTTTGCCTAAATTTATGTTGAGGCTTGTTTTCAAATTATTTATTGGTTGCAACAAATTACAGTCCAGGTTATGGGTTCTATGTTCCATATGGAAGGCTCCACATATAAACCAATCTTCTTTCTTTGCCATTACACCAACATAACACAATCATTTCTATCCAAACTCAACAAAATTCAAATAATGTGATTTTCTTGTTGAGTGAGTGAATCATTGGTTGTAACAATTTTCCTTTGATGATATGAATGTTGTAATTATAAATTTGAGAGAAAACAACATTGAAGGGGGTGGATTGATTGTATAATTATCATCCTTGGTTGTAATAACTTGTTTCATGAGGCACTAAACTCATCTATGTAATTATTTATTCTTATGTTGTAATAAAGACATCTCTACTCCAGATTTTTCAGCCAGCCATTGTAATCCTCTTGTGGAGTATGCTGGAGGAGGCAGGGGCCCCTCTCTCTGGTATACCCTACCTATTTTTATTGCTTAGATTTAGTTTTCATTTTAGTTATGTGGATTAGTGTGAGTAGTTAGATGCATATTTATTTCTATTTGTAGTTCTAATTGTTTCCATAAAATTAATTTTACAATTATGCTCTCATTTCCTTTCAATTATTTATGCAATTTCCCCTTTCCTTTACTCACTCATGTTTATGCTTTGATCACTAACACAAGGAACATGTGTACACTCAACGTTTTTTTTTACTTTCTAACCAACACTCTTAGCATTGTCAACACAATTATTAGAATCTCTTTGAAGGATGGTATCAATCATCATTCATAAGTACAAGAACACTTAATGGTTGAAGTGAAAGATTGTACTTCAAGCCATCTATGAGACCAGACCCAGGAGACTGATAACTAGTGTTAGTTTGATCTTCAATGATTTTCTTTTATTTATATATATTCATGGATAAGATAACAAGGTCTATTTGAGTCGTAGTTGCACAAAGATGAGTAATATGGATGCAAAAGTGCTATATCACCAACAAAGGCTTGTTACACTTGACATATGAGTTTGCATTCTCTAGTTTGTATGTGGGACTTAGTTTACAAATTCCATTATTTACATTTTCAAGCTAATAATTTCAGGATTAGGTTAGTGGCATCCTGCAAAAAGTTCAACTTGTGTTTTTGCCAACCATTTCGAATATTAGTTTGAAGGGTATTTTACCCCTGCCATTTCATGTCTCTCAAAACTAAGTTACAGTAATTAGGATGCATTAATTTGACAATTTAATCATCTCTAAAAGTGCATGAACATTTAGATCTCAAGTGAAAGATTGCACTACAATCCATTAATGAAACCTCAAGATAATGAACTAATTATTGTTTATAGTTTATAAGAATTTTGGTTCCCTCATACATTGGAGTTTTAAGTATTCATCGATCAAATGAGATCTCATACGAAAACATGTTTATGCGTAGATCAAACATCTAGACATAGTATGTTGAGCCCTTGTTAACCTTGATATAGATTGGTGAATGCAAGATTAAGTTGTCTAAGATTTAATTTTGATTTCATTGAATTTCTTTATGATTGGGGTTGGTATCTGTCATTTGATTTCATTTATTGAACCATGAAGCGTGTGTTGTCAGCATAAATTGCTAACATGGGATAGAATAGGTTTTGATCCTGCATTTCTTGTGCCTGCACCTCGAAGTCTACGAACTCTCGGATTGATAGATTCAATGTCAGAGATTTATACATATAAATAACCCCACATTTTTGGCATCGTTGTCAGGGAGGTGCTAAAAGGGATTAGAGCATTGGTAGGTTGTTTTCACAAGTTTTTTTTTTCGTGTTTAATTTAGTTAAAATTTCAACTTGGGGGAGGAGAAGCGATAAGCCACAAAGGCACCCTTACTTCAGAATTTCTAAAGGGGTTCTAACCTAACACATCCACTTTAGTGGATTTCACCAAAACCTCAGTGTTTCCTCTCTATGCAAGTGTGTTTTCTTTTATTTTGATTCATGAAAATAAGAGAATCCTAACATGTGTGAATAGATAACTTGGTGACAACAGGATCCTAGTAGCACTGTGGCACTTCTTACATGATTTTTAAAAGTTTTTGGGAGCTATAAGATCCCCCTTATACACTAATCCCTATGAAAGACAAGAATTAGTAACCATCAGGAGCATTAAAGGATGATTGAGAGTTAGAAGAATGTTACTCCAAGAAATCTCTCAAATCCTAGCAGTAGCTGGGAACATCTATGCATCTCAGGAGGAGAAAATACTAACATCAATAAGGAATATACATGTACTCTGGGAAGAAATAAAAGACCAAAACTTCCATGAGCAACATCGAGAAGAAGATATTAAAGAAACCGAGTAGCCATGAAACACATCTAATAGAGAGATCGAGGAATTGTTTCCATATACGTCACCAGATCCTGTATACATTCAAGAGACCAACCAACAAATAATAGAAGATCGCCATGGCATAGAAAAGGAGGACATGCAAATCAATATGGATGAACAAGTGAACCAAGGATATCATGACTATATGGAAGTATGGTTCGAGGAAACTATGAGGCCACAACACTCTCTTCTTCAGAAATTATTGATACCCTATCAATCGAAACAGTTGGTCCCTCATGTTCTGGTACTTATTAAAGTATATTGTTCAAACTTGACTATGAGTATATTTATAATCCTATTACACATGTGGCTTCATTAGAAGTACTCATATACTTGAAAAAGGTTATTTTCTTAGGTAAGTGTTGATGCTTGAATCTGTCAGGACCAAAACGACAACCTCACGGGGATATGAGTCCTCCTGTGTTTTTATAGAGGTGGTAATCCTCTCTATTTTATGATATTTTTGAATTCTATATTTCCAAAATGATATAGGACTTTGAGAAAGCCCACTATTATATTCAAAGAAAGATAAAAGTTGCATAAAATAAATGTTTTATTTTAAAGAGAATTCCTGAGAGATGACCAAGAACCTCGTACATCACACATTTGAAAACATAAGTAAAATTTCCTCACATCCATCATAGCGAAAATAAAGATTTATGATCACACATAAAAAATAAAAGAAGATGATATGTACGCATAAGAGAACTTTAATAGAGTAGACACATGTGGATCTCAAAGGAAGAAAATGATAG
Organism: Picea glauca; assembly: GCA_000966675.3. Classification (NCBI taxonomy): domain Eukaryota; kingdom Viridiplantae; phylum Streptophyta; class Pinopsida; order Pinales; family Pinaceae; genus Picea; species Picea glauca. The sequence goes on from JZKD02S0552448.1 coordinate 26,375, forward strand.
ACCAATCTCAAATATTTTATACTCAAAACTCAGAGTTATAAAACACCGTAAAAATTGATCCCAACTTAGTTCTCTTGGGATTTCTGAAAAAATAATGAAGTCTATTGCAATACGTTGAAATTAAAATGCGTTGGTCCAGAGGACTAGGATTAGGCCTCCCGTAGACCATAAAAGTAAATATAAACATGAAATAAACCGTGGAGAGAGGGTGGTGGGTGAAGGCAGAGTAGCAAGACCTGGAAGGAAGACAAGAAGAAGTTATCATATTTCGGTTAAACCTTTTTAATCAAAGAAGCGGAGTACCAGGATGAAAAAAATGATAAGGAAAGAAAAATGTGATCAACATAAACTTACTATGATGGTATCTCTCGCTTTTCACTTGCTTGTTGTTGTCATTTTATTTTCCTTGTTGACGGTTATGGGAACTGTCTCAACTGTTGGTTCTTGGCCCTCTTTAGTTAATTTATCGATTTCCCTCTTAAACCAATCTTCAATGTAATTCCTCATCGGCGCAACATTTATTTCATGCCTAATTTTGATATTAAACAATTCACCTTCTAAATCTTGTAGGTCATGAGAACTGTCGTGGATTGCCTCCTCAACATCTTCATTTTTCATAGAATAATCGATAAGCATATCTTCTTCTCTCCTTTTCAATTCTGTCATGTTTGAGACTTTTATCTCAAATGGTAAAACAACATCTATGTAAAATCATTCTTCATTCTTAAAATCATCTTGGAGATACTCATGAAATGCATGTGCCATTGAACCAAAAGAAGCAATACTTTTTTATACCTCCCATGCCTCTATTGTCAATAACATTATCTTTTTAATGTTTTTCTAAACATAATTTCAGACCGCTGTGAGAAAACTTGAAGATCCCTTTAACTTGATACCATGTTCGGTTGGTTTAATCATTGTCAAAGGACTGACTAGGATTGGAAGAGGCATCAACAAAGTCTCCAATTCTTTGACATTCTCTTTTAATTTGGCATTCTCAACCTCTAGACAATCAATAGAGTCGTCAAGTGTGTCCTCGGTTGCCCTATGGATTTTGGAAATCTGGGGCAGTTGCATATACTTGAGGTCAACCTCTAAGTGGGCCTTTCCTTTTTTTATTTTTCTGGTCAATTCTTTCTACAATCATCTTTTTAGATTCTCTGTCAAAAACATCGATTTGAAAAGTGAAAGATTCTTCTTCACTAAAGGTCTCATTCCCAATGATTTCCAGTAAAGAATCTTGTTGAGAAATATGCTCTTGTTGTTCTATTGCAGGAAATATTTTTTCAATGTTTGCTTATAGTTCCATATCTTCCAAGGAAAATCTTTGGATATCATTTTCTATAAGATTAGTTTCTTCCTCTTGCACTGAGTTTTTTCTCTTCTTTCTCCCGGGCAACTTGTGTGAACTTTCAATTTTTTCAGAGGGAGGATTCTTCTCTCCCCCTCCACTAGAACTATTGTTGACAATATTTTTAATTGGGTGGGTTGTTGGAGAATTGCTCCTAGAAGTAGTATACTTAAGAGTGACAACTAGAGATTGAGCACTTCTTTCACTGAGACTTTTTCCCTTTTGCTTGTAAAGATCATTACTGCTACGTATTGTTTCTAAATTGCCAATGTTAAGTACATGAGTGTTTTGGTTGTTAAATCTTCTTCTTCATTCAAGACAGTTTGAATGAAAGAGTTATTGAACCCTACTGATAGAATATATCCAACAAAGATTTTTTTCGAATCAAAACCTTTGATCTTTTCAACATATTTTAAACTCACATTGTTAAAATGATTTGCAAATTCGTCAATTTTATTTATATTTATGAAAAAAAACTTTCTAATCTTCCATGGCAGGGGAATAAACTGCTTTTTCCTTTTTTCATGGAAAAAGTGCAACCATAAGTTATATTGCTTAGCCACCTCTGTAATAAATAATTCATCAGGTACATAATACGAGAGAAAAGAAGGATTTTCTTTTGAGAAAAATATCCTTATGATACTGTGATTCTCCATTTTCTCTATTGTCCCCTTTTTCTCTAAACAATTGGTAGCTTGAACATATATCTTGGAGTTTTTTCGCCCAACAAAATATTTTTGAAGACTGAAACAAAATCATTATAAACTTCATATAAAAACATAGGGGTTTTATGCCTCCACAATGCCTGATACCAAAAGGTAACAGGATCTATTTCACAATTTACCCTCTTATTGATGGTTAAGTTTGGGAATTGGCAACAATGCACAATAACAAATACCAAATAAGAGGCCATAAATAATTTTCTATCTTTTTTGTAGTGTGACAATTGGGGAGAGATTTCGATAGAAATGAGCTTTCCCCAATAAAAAATGGTCTGTTCTTGAACTGTAAAATACATAATATATAAAATCATCCGAGATATAGAAGCAGTGTTTTCCTAACCTATCACTCTGGTAAATAGCCATGCAATTTCTTGATAGGGATTTTTTAGAGATTCAATCTGGATTCTGGTTATGTCTATTGGGATAGATGCATGATTCTCCAAATATTTCGGCAGGAGTTCAAGCCCATTGTTATATTTCTTCAAGAATTATTTGCAATCTTCACCTTTGAAAGTAAGAGTTGGCTTTGGTATCTTTAACATCTTGCAGAAGACTTGAGGTGAAAGAGAAACCAGAGGATGACCCTGGAGCTGCATGATTCTTTGATTTGGTATGTACTTTTCCACACACCATGCAACTATTTTCTTACAATTTAAAACCTTAGGAACACACCCAACACGAGAAATACCAGATGTTCAAATTACATTACCATCTTTCTGTGCAGTAGGAGAGGAGGAATAATATCAATATGCTATGGACCACTAGAAGTTTTGATCTTCGTAGCCAAAAATATTCAGAGTGTCACCACAAAAATGTTGTCAAGTTGATGTTGCCATAGGTTGATGAAACTATTTCTTCAACTAGATAATGATCTCAAATAAACCTTTTCAGATATATAATGATATTTAAATCCCTTGGAAATGAAGATTAAATGAGATTTTAATGAATAATTCCTCGAGCCTTTCGCCATTAATGATGATATTTTTGGTGCCTGCACAACAATTGATAGAATTTAAACAATATTTAATGTGTATTGGGAAAAGAAACAAAATGGCAGGGATGTGTGTGAGAAAATTTCAATATAATTTTTTCGTGAACCGGGGAACCCGCAGCTGTAGAGATGATAAAAATTATACTAAGTGTAGAGGAATGGTCGTTCAGACTTGCGTGCATGAAGAATTAAATACTTTGGAGCCAGACACCTGCGACGAGACTAAATTTTAAGTGATGGTCAAAATGTAGATCACGGAACTTGAAGTTAAAAGTGAGGGTCACAAAAAATGGAGAGTGAATGTTTGAACCCACGAACCCGCGAAATTAAATAAAAATTCTAAGTGTTGAAACAAACTTATGAAATGAGTAAGTGAATGGAAATGAAATTCCACCAATTCGCGAATCCGTGAATTGAAATATGGCTAAGTATAGTAACCAAAAATGGAAAAAATAAGGGATAAAAGGAAATGGGAATAAGGGGAAGTATAGAAGGAAGAACATAAATGGAGTAAATAAGTGGGCAAAATAAAATGTGGAAGGAAAACATGGAAGCACAAAATGGTCTCAACAACTGGCTCCAATCGTGGGATGATAACCCCCTTGTGGGTTGTCAAGAATCCAAAATCTTCATGACCAGATGATTCTATCTTTTGGGCTATGTATTCGAATAGTAAGGATATACAAAATAAATTAAAAATTGTGTACAAGGAGGCGACAAAATTTCAAGCGAAGAAATTTTTCAAATGTTTCCCATTAGCAGGCAACATTAACATTTTCCCCTTCATATCTTTGAGTATATAGGCATTAAAACCCATACTTTTTTCAATGATACATTGTCCAACCCAGAGTGCTTCAAATTTTGTGTGCATCAATGGTTTCTCCTTAGCTTTTTTCCAGAGTAACACCAAATCACCCTTTTGAAAATTGTTTATGGTTGCACTCTGATCAAAATATTTTTTGATACTTTGTTGTCTCTAAGAAGTTCTATACAAAGCTTCACTTTGTTCTTCCTCCAATTTCAATAATTGATTCATTCTCTTTTGCATAAGTGTACTATCTTATGCATCCTCTGTATTAACTACACAAGTCAAGGAATTTAACTTGAGGATGATTGGAATTTTTGCTTCTTTCCCATAAACCAACATATACAGAGACATCCCAATACTGTCTTTCAGAGTCATTCTTCTTGCCCATAGAGCATCTGCCAATTTAAAATGCCAATTCTTTTGGTTCTTATCAATAATTTTCTTTAGTATCTGAATGAGTGTCTTATTGGTGGATTCTGCAAGACCATTCCCTTGTGGATAATAATTTGATGATTTCCCCATGACGATCCCATATTCTCCACAAAATTCTGTAAATTTTGACCCAATGAAAATTGAACCATTGTCAATAATGAATTTTTCTAGGACACCAAACCTTGACAAAATATTATCTTTGAGAAACTTAATCAACTCTTCATAATCAACCTTTTTTAATGCTATTGCTTCTGGCCACTTCATGAAATAATCTATAGTAGTGAGAATATATATGTTCCCTTTACTTGATTTTGGATTTATTGGTCCAATGACATCCAATCCCCATTGGGAAAATGGTTGTTCTACAAATATAGGTTGTAATGGCATTGCAGATTTTTTCATTTTCCCTGAAAATTGTTGAAAAGATACACATTTTATTATGGTGGCATATGAGTCCTTAAAAATTGATGGCCAATAAAACCCAACTCTTATTATTTTATGGGTTGTGGCAGTGGGCGCAAAATGTCCACCACATATATCTTCATAGAATTATTTCACCAATTCTTGAGCTCTCTTTTCATCAATGCACCTTAACAGTATGCCATCATAGTTCCTTCTAAATAATACATCAGTAATCAATACGTACTAATTTGACTTCAATTTCAATGCTCTTCACTCCTTTTGGTTCATGGTGACTGGAAATTGTCTAGACCTCAAGTAGAATATATTATCTTTATACCATTCTGAAACTTCCATAGGTTCTCCCACTGAAATTGAAATTATTCCATCCAAAGAATCATTATTCACAACGAGCTTACACAAACCTTGTCCTTTCACTGTTTTCAAAGGCTTAATTTCAATGGCATACTCTTGAATCTTCGCCAACCAATTTTCCCATTTCCCTTCTCTCAATTTTTGGTTTACAAGCATCTTCATAGGAAAGGATGGAACATACACAATGACATGAGAGTTTAATATGTAAGTCTGAAAGTGTGCCACTGATTTTACAATAGATAGGGCTTGCTTCTCCAATTCCAAATATCGTAATTCATAATCATGAAGGGTCTTTCTCATGAAACTAATTGGCAATTCTTCACCCTTGGAATTTCTTTGAGTAAGAATAGATGCCACAACAATTTCTATTGCAAATGAATAAATGATGAAGTATCTTTGGAAATATGGGCTAATGAGGATTGGGGTTGTAGTGATTGCCTTTTTTATATTCCTAAAATATTCCTATGTATCTAAGGTCCATTCAAATCTTTGATCCTTTTTCAACAATGCATTAATCAGCTTCACAATACTTGCATAGTCAGGGACGAATCTTCGTACAAAGTTGATTTTGCCAAAAAATGACTGAATTCATTTTTTAGATGATGGAGGGTTGAGTTCATTTATAGATTTAACTCTCTCAGGATCAATATATATTCCTTCTTTGCACACAATATGACCCAATAATTTTCCTTTAGTCACAACAAATAAACACTTTTTTGGATTTAAAGAAACACCATATAATCTACATCTATCAAAAACTTTCCTCATGTGATGAATGTGATCACTCCTAGTTTTTGAGTGTACTGTTAAATCATCTTGGTAATCCACCATGAATTTTCCTATCAAACCCTCAAAAGCATGATCCATAGCCCTCTGAAATGTAGCTCCTGTATTCTTTAAACCAAAGGGCATCCGAGCATATGCATATGTCTCCCAAGGTGTTATGAAAGTTGTCTTTGCTCTGTCTTCCTCAACAATCAAGACTTGATTATACCAAGAAAAACCATCTAACATGGACATGCAAGTTGATCCTATGATTTGTTGGAGGAGAAATTCCATATTAGGCAAAGGATAATTATCCTTTACACTTGATTTATTAAGGTCCCTGAAATCTACACACATATGAATCTCCCTGATCTTTTTTCTCACAACCACGGGATTTGAAATCCAGTCAGAGTGTCTGATGGGGTATATTATTCCAACTTTCTTTATTTTTTCCAATTCAACCTTTACTAGTGGATTTAATTTGGGGTTCATCATCCTTATATTTTGCTTGACAGGATTTGCTCCTTTTCTCAAAGGAATAATGTGTTGAAATATTGTTTTATCATATGCCTTCAAATAATCATAACTCCATGTGAACACATCAAGATGTTCTTTAAAAAGTGCAACATATTTATCTACTTCACCAACTATGCAATCAACTCCCAAGTTGACATATTTTGAGGAACTATCAGTTCCAATATTAATCTTTCGTGTTTCTTGGACATTTCGGAGCGATATTTCTTCCAAGATATCCTTAGTGTGATCATCTCATGTAAAAAGGGACTCTGTTTGAATACAGTTCTTTGGAACAACAATGATGTCATTATCCTCATCTTCATCATCATTCACCAAAAAAAATTCTAGTTCTTCATCATTCTCAAATACTTGTAAATACTCCTGATTTTCAGCTACAAAAGGTCGGGATATTCTTTTTACTTGAAAATTTGTTTTTCTCTGAACATCATCTAGGTTCGACGGTGAATCCGCCAAAGCTAATGAATCTTCCTTCTGATTTTTATCCCTTGGGATGAAAGAAATGTTAAAATAGCTAAAAGATTCCATCAATTCATTAACTCTTTTGAAATATAATTTGAGTCTTTCTTTTTTAATCTTATATTGTTGGGTAACTTGATTTATTACCAATTCAGAGTCGCCAATCACAATTAAATGTTCTATCTTCATTTCTTGTGTGAGAATCATTCCTTGAATCAAATCCTCATATTCTGCCTCATTATTGGTGCATGCAAATTCAAGTCTGATAGCATATGGATGCACAATCTTTTCTAGGTTTATAAGGACAATTCCAACTCCACTCCTAGAACTTGAGCAAGCTCCATCAAATGAAATCCTCCAGTATCCCTTAAAATGATTGTCTTAATTATCCATGTCTTAAAATTTCTCCATGTCCAAGATAGAATAGTTTCCAATCCCAACATATATAGATTCTTCCATTAGTTCATTATCCTTCTTTTTGAAGGAAAACGACCTACTGGGTTCACGAGGAACCTTGATCATTGCACCATATTTATCTGGCAACATCATACAACTTCCATCATTCATTATGTATCCTCCAATCATAGATGACCAATCTCTTCCTAGGACAACTCCATATGCAAGAGGAAGATCTACCACAACAATATTGAAAACTGTAATAATATGAGGAGAAGCAGTGATCCAAGCATAAAAAAATTTGATCTCTCCATAAGCTAGAATCTGCCCGGAATCGATTGCATAAATGCTTTCGCCTGTTTCATAATATTTGGTTCAAATCATAACCAGCGCCTCCATGACCACCAATGGCATAATATTATTTGTCTCGCCAATTTCAACTAAACAATTGTTAAGTGCAATATCATGATTCTCAATTGAAATAGAAAGGTGAGACTTTACCTCTCAACTTGACGGTTGATGTATTTTGGCTTTGCCTTGGAATTATGATAACGAATTCCATTCTTCCAGATGGGTCATCCAACAATCTCAAAATATTTTCCCTCTATTGAGGGATCTTCACCATTTCCATGAAGGGAAGAGTAATCTTCATCTTACTCAAATCCTCTACGAAATTATATTTCATCTGGGGAGGGTTTGATACCAGATGTTGCTTTTTGGTTGCAATGTTATTTATCACATTTTTATTGGCCTCTTTCTCATTCATCTTTTCTTTATTTTTTTCTTTTTCCTTTTTAGAATCATCTTTTGTTTTTGGATTTATTTACAAATGCTTGTGTTTGGGAAACATTCTCTTGCGAGTCAGGATCATTGTTGCCTTCTTCAAATATATACATGGACATCTCACATTTGTCCGTCTATACAGTTTCGAAATTTTCCTCTGGTAAATAATCATTCTCTTCCTCAACTATTTGTTCATCATATATCTCATCAAGAACAACTGCATTTGGAACTGATTTCCTAGGAACCCTTTTTCTTTGTTGATTATCAGTATTTTCAAACCTCACTCTATTTTCTTGGGGAAGGTTCCTTCTCTGTTCTTGGACCGACATTCTCAGGTTTGCTACATAATTATCACCCCTTCTCAATCTGGTTATTTTATTTTTCATTTTCTTGATGGTTCTATTCATTTGTGCAATCTCAATCCTTTGCTTAGTTTCTTGTGCACAACAGGGTCTACCTTCACATCTAGTGGAATTCATATCAAGAGTGGAATTCATGGGACCAGAGCCTCTGATAGAAAATGAGTGCAAGAGGTCAACACATCGAGGCTATAAATGCTTGTTGGTAGCAGGTCCCAGCCTGTGGTACGACTAGGAAAACCCATTAGGGATGTGGATGCTCGTGGGAAATGGGGAATTCTTCCTAGAGAGGGTAATCTAAAAGTCAATACTTATAGGTGTCATCCCATGCCTATAGATGGATTTTTGATGACTACTCCCCCATATCTAACTCTATTTGTTTTGCAAATTAAAAAAAGGAAGTAATGAGACAAGAGCTCTCAGAGTAAAATGGGTTTAAAAGGTTACCTTGTCGAGGCTATAGATACCTTCCGCCAACGGGTTCGGACCTATGACATATATATTGACTAAACCTAATCCATTTTGTCCCTATGTACAATACTACTTGTGAAATTTTGTTAGGAAGAAGCATGAGTAGTTAGAGCCAGAGATAAATGAAATCCATCTAACTACCACTTGAGAATAACCCTAAGTTGACCTTACAACCCTATCATCCAATTCATACGATATCTAAGATTTACTATCTTAAGAGTGGGACCATGATTTTATAAGACTAATATACTCAATGGTGAAATTTATCTTTATTACTTGAATGATCGCAAATATTTTGAGATTGGAAAAGGCTAGATGGTTTCTTATGGGGTTCTCATTTGTTGAGACTACTGATACTCTTTTATTTTCCTATCTAAAGGGAAAAAAAATCCCTACTCTAATTTATAAAGGGCTCTCTAAATGTAAGTGTTGATAATCTTTTGATGAAGTTTGCATAAACAAGGAAATAGAAATCCCTGATATAGAACATAAATACTAAAAGTTGGTTATAAATATTTTATGTGGGTTATGCTTGAATTATCTGGGTCATTCATAGGGGGAATATTCATAAGTGTTTTTTGAAAACTGTTCAAATCTAAAAATTTATGTGCATTCATGCTAGTTGTCATCAAATGTGTACTGGAAATTTTTAAATGAATGTGGCATGGGATGTACTTTATGTTTTGATCAGCCTATATTTTTATTATATGGTCTTATGACTTTCTCTCTATGTGGTTAGGTCTAGTAATCAATAATAAGTCTATTGATACTCATGGAATTTGTGCCTACAATTCATTAGTAACTCTCATATTTTTGTTCTTTGTCAATAAAAAAGAGACCGGCTCAAGGTTACAGAGCTTGGAACATAATTGTTCAACTATAAAATCCTTGTTCGTCCTCTCCACTACAACTATATTTCTCCATCTTGATCACTGTTGTATGTCGTCTTAAGTAAATTCTCAGCAGTTCTGGGCTCTTTTTTTCAGTGGTACCGGAATTGGTACCAAAATTCCTGAAGTATGCAAAGTTCCTAGATCTCACTCCCTACACATGATTATACACCCATATTCGTCAGATTTGGTGCTTTCTCTACAAAACCCTCGAAGTGGTACTCAAAAAAACAATATATCAAGAACAACAGAGTAACATAGTAACAACATTAATGGATTTTTAGAGTTCGTATGAATCCCAGAGTGGTACAAGAAGACCTGTAGCTACATTTTTTGAAATTATTGAGCAAATTTTGATAGTAGCAGGTCTCTCCTTTTCAGCCCAAAGCACCAATAGCATCCTATTCAACAACATAAGTTCTAGGGTTCGAATTTTGTAATGACCTCCTCAGTTCCATAGCCTTCCTGCATCAACTCAAATCATATGTTGTAAGTATGGGTAACTGACTTAATTTTGAGGTAAAATCTGTTTTTAAAACTCTGTTTGATTTATTAAGAACAAAAGGGAACTTTTTTAAGCAACACTCTCATGCTTGTTACCCTACTCTTATTATCTTTACCTTATTTCTTTACACCATATCCATTTTTATTTTTATATCCTGGCCTTCTTACCTGTATTCTTCCATTATATATCTATACATCGAAATTCTAATGCATATTCCATCTTACCTATCGGGAACATTACTTATTTTTCATTGGCCATATATCCTTCCATGATAACTTGTATAACATTTATCAACCATGTGGCATTCCATGTATGCTTATACTTATTCTTATGATGACACATCCTGAATTAACCATAATTTTCCATGATGTTTCATGTACATTGTCTCATTATTAGGTAAGCAATGGCGATCACTTTATAATTACTCATGAAATGACACGAAATCATGTTTGATTTGGGATTATCAAAACTCATTTGGAATCATTGTAAGGATTCAAAATGAGCCATTTATTCATTGTTCTAACCCAAGCTATCTGAATATTTGAAACCTATGAGTATTCAACTTATCATCCATCGTCTTCCCTTTCCTTCCATAACCCATAGGTCTGAAGGTGATTTTTTTTCTTCTGTGTAGTTGACTATGTTTAAAATAGTAGTGGGTCGTCGTTCCAGAGTATCGTGCAAGATGGAAAATTTTTAAGGAAGTAAAGTGGCTCCATTTCTTTGTAAAGTTTAGGGGTTTCAAAGACCAATAAATCTTGTAATTATCCCATAACTCCAATGGTTGAATGTCTAAGGTCGGTAATGTGGAAATGGAGATAAAAAAAAATCTTAGCTAATTCCACTAGTCTCCCGAGAATAGGGGGAATTGGTTTAAGAAATTGCCACTTGGGAAAGATATTTGTAATCAGTTCCTAAAGCCAGAGCACTAGAACAAAAATTCGGAAAAGGGGATACCTAGTGCTTGGATCATGGATGAATAGTTGGCGCCATTGGTGGCTTTACAGAGGAAGGTATGCCTTTACCTATTAGTACCAATCATATTTTCTTTTAAAATAGTTCGCAATGGAACAACCAATTCTGTGGTTCACTTCTGTGATCGTTGACATCCTTTTGTGTAAGATTTTGTATGATACAACTAATATGATCAATCCACTATACTTCAAAGTCTATCACAAGCTTATAAAAATCCGAGAAAATTGAATGGAGCAACAAGAGTTCATCTACTGCACATGAAATCCTTGTTTCAATTGTTCCTATATACCCATTGTTCTTTTTTGATATTTTCTGTGAAAATTCTCAAGATGGATTGGTGACTCTCCAAAATTCATTGTTCTCAACCTTTGTTTTAGGGGTGTCAATGGATTATTTTCTGTTTGACCCAGGAATGACATTGTGGCTTTATCCGGCCTTGGGTGGTAAATATTACTTTAGCAATTGAATCTATCAATAAAACTTATTACCGGAAGGATTGCTAGAGGCACACTGAAGCAAAATAAGCTACATAGTGATCATAACTTAGCAAACATCCATTGACTTAGACCTTGAGCAAGGAAACATAATAGAAGCCAACTATGTGAATCAACCTTTAATTCCTCTAACAATGTAGTTAATATTAATTGATCTCAATGTTGCAATGAAGTCTTCTCTATTGGACACACCTACCACACTTAGAGGGGGGGGGGGGTGAATGAGTGTGGGGCTCTTTTTACCAAAAAATCCCTCTTACACAAAACTCATTAGTTAGCATTCAACATTTTCTTATTACTCATTGATGTCATTTATAACCAGTTAGATGTGAACATATATCAACAACATAGATCATCAATAAGTCATCACCACAAGGAACACAAAGAACACAATATGTATGTACAATTTTGTTTTTATTACGGACTACAATCCTTGGGGTTTTTCAGCAACAATTGAATAGAGTACAACTCTACCAGAGAACCAGCTCTATAATTCAAGACTCAACTTACACCCTTAGCACCAACTGAGATGAGGCAACAACCCTCAACAGATATCAATCTGCAACAAGTACGTGACCTGTCAATAGTGCAGCCCGCGTGTGTATGCGCCCTGGCTCACTACAATCTGTGTATGTACGCGACCAATATATACAACAACCTATGTATGCCTTCTGAGCTATTAGGGTTTATCCTTTTCATCACATACTCAGATCCTTTGCAACCTGCAAGCATAATTTCTTCTGTCTTCCACTGTCCAAACTGACCACCAGCCAGTCACAACACATCCAATCTCTCCAATAGCTTACTCATGCTCCACAACCAATCAATATGAATGCTAAATCAATCATGTATAAGCAACTAGTGTACCATAGCAGTCATATCACAACTGAATCACAAGAGTACTGCTCACTCCATCAACCAACATAAACCACATCACAACAACCATACCAAGAATTCCCTAAGCATTCACAACACAACAAACAATAGTAACCATCAATACAATAATGTCCCCATACCAGTGTCTCAGTGACAGATCTGAGCCCATAAAATCTAGATCTGGAACTTGCTTCAGTCTTCAACAACCAGTCATCAACTCAAATACAAGTCTCTATGATTTTATCCATTGTACGTGCCCTATCCTCATACGACTCACATGTACATGCCCTAGATCATTACAGCTCACGTACACCTCAGAAACTAGGGTTTTTGAAGCTCCGAGACTTTTTCTGTCAAGATCTCCTATATTGCCGAAACTTTGATGCATCCATGAGATCCTCCTCACACTCTCTTTCTTAGAATAGATCTTCAATCATGCTCAAGACATCCACACCAAAGATTCTCTCACAAGAAGCTCTCCATCAATACTCCAAAAGATAATCTCACAAGAAGCTCTCCATTGGTCCACAAAAAGGATGTTTTTCAAGAGACCATTGATATCTTATTTATACTTTCATCCTCTAGGTCACTTAACCCATTTCTAGGTCACTTAACCTATTTTCTTTATTTTAGGGTTAACCACTTTCCATAAATAGAAAGTTCTCCAATATTTATCATTTAAATATTCCTTCTTGATTTTGTCACTTCTCTTTATTATTTAAATAATCCACCTTGACTTTGTCACTTTACTTTATCATTTAAATAATGATTTCTTCTTTTAAGGCGCTTTGACTTCTTTGACCTTATGGGGGTTCAAGCCATCATAAGAGGGTCCTTCAACTTCGTAAGGCCATAACTCTCAAACCATGAGGATTTATGTGACGTTACACATACCACCGGAAATGGCATGACAAGAATTATCCATCTAGGATAGTTTCACCATCAAAATCACTGATATTCTTCTCTTTATTCCACATACAAGCATGGGTTCTCTCAACCATAACTCAACCGCAAAGCGTCTTCCCGTGAGGGCTTTCACCATAAGGGGACCACTTTGGTGTTCATCCATTTGTACCATGACAAGAAAATAATGAGTCATATTTACATCAAACAAACTATGCATCATATATCAAAGAATCCATCTTCATCATGTATCAATGACAACTCATTTATCCATCTTCATCTATGCATCATATCAATGATAACTTATTGATCCATCTTCATCGATTGGTTTCCACTTTACATCTATCATTCTCATAAAGGACAATACATATACATTGTTCATCAATCATCAATCAATCAATCCTATCAATCAATCATTTAATCGCTTGACATCAATCCTTTGACATCAATCAATCAAACCATTGGCATCAATGACAACATGAT
>JZKD02S0552448.1:70396-82528 GCA_000966675.3 Picea glauca
TATGGAAAATGTGTAATATGTTGTGTAATCTGTTATGTGACTATTTTGGACTGTATAAAATGAGAATTTAATATTTAGTTGGTTAATTTGCTAGAACTTCAACATAAATTAGTTAAATTTGTTGTAATGCAAACAAAAATAGAAATGTGATGTCGTGTTCAAGAAAGGAAAAGTAATTTAGATTATAAATTTATCATTTAACTTTGAAGCCTTAGTAAAGGGTCTTACAATTATTTTGTTTTAATTAATTGTAGTGGGTGGATTTAAATTTTAAAGTGTGTGGATATTGACATCATTTATAAGAGGTTGACATTAGGGATACCTTGGTTTATTAAGTGAGTGTGTGAAGAAAAGGAGAAAAATCCATTAAATAATGCGTTCTTCATGTTTTCCACATGTGATAATAGCTATTTTGAAGTTTTATTTTCTTTCATACTTTGAGTTTTGATCTTCATTTCCTGGTAATCTATGTACTCCACTAAGAGACCATAGATACACAAACCACTTAATAATATATTTTTATTTTTGCTTATATTTATGTAATTAAGAAAATTTTGTTTTTCTTTTCATTTATTGGTTTAACTTTTCACTAGAATATGGTCTATTAAACCTCCTTTTTTCTTTATTTCATTTTTTCTAGACACAACATTACTTGATATATCAAATTAAAATAAACAAAATACATATAATAATTAATTAATAGGAAAAATTAAATATCAAACACCATGTAAAAAATAGTTTTAAGAAAAAAATTCTTAATACCCATTAATTTTTTTATTACTTCCTACCTAACAAAATATAAATTGAACACTAATACAATCATTATTATTATTATGGACCAAACTCTCTTCCATTGGTTTTATTGTAGCAAGTTTTTTCTAACAAAGGAAAGGAGAGGAGTCAACATTGTGTCATAATTTATTTTCAAAATTATTATATAGTAGTAATACAATGTCAATAAATATATTAATACCATTCAATTTTTTTATTACTTCCTACCTAACAAAATATAAATTGAACACTAATACAATCATTACTATTATTATGAATCATTACTACTATTATTATTATGGACCAAGCTCTCTTCCATTGGTTTTATTGTACCAAGTTTTTTCTAACAAAGGAAAGGAGAGGAGTCAACATTGTGTCATAATTTATTTGCAAAATTATTATAGTAATAATACAATGTCAATAAATATATTGACCATTGGTTTTTTAATTGTACGAAGATTTCTCTAGAAAGGAAAAAGGAAAGTAAAGAAATTAGAATCAACATTGTTATATATATATATATATATATATATATTTCACTTACAAAACAAGATTATATTAAAGTATTCAACATATAAAATATAAAATGTAAATTAAAAATATATTGTAAATTAGAAATTTAATAAATTATATATTATAGTGATTTAATTAATTATATTTATTTTTATTTTTACCAATTATAATGATGCAAAAGTATGACTATGAAATTATTAAATTTTTTTAAAGTAAAACAATGATACAATGTTTTCCGGAATCATTATGTCAATAAAAGGGAAGTTCAAATCTTAATTTAATATTTAGTTATTTTTTGAATTTATCTACTTACCATTAGATAGTTTGGAAGTTGACATGAGAAAACATTGAAAAGGAAGTGAAGCAAGATAATTACAAATATATAAGGTATTTCATGTAAGAGTATAACATTGAGGTTTTTAGTTATTTTAAAGAATAGAATATACCATGGGATAAATGACCTTCAAATCATTTCTTGTGAAGTTTTTCTGACAGAATTTTGATTTGAATCTAATCTTAAAATTTTGACAAATCTGCATTCTTAATGTTTATAAAGTGTAATTTCATAGTAATATGATATAGTGTGATATATCTCGATTAACCTAAATCAATCAAATCAAGTAGTGATTTTAACAACACTACTATAATTTCAACAATTATTAATCTATCATTAAAATTAATGATTGAAACAACAAAAATTGTGATTTCAATCATTTATCATTGTATTCCCACTTATACAAGACGATTTTAATGCCATATACAATGGCAAAGACTATCAACCACACCACCTTCTCACCTTCTCAATCTTAACACTTTCGTCTTCTTTACTTTTAAAAATTTAAAACCACCCATAAAAATAAGAGGTAAGAGATTGGTTATATGTTACATTCAAAAAAACATAAAACCACTAAATCCAACCTAATGGCTATAATGATTCTACGCCTTTCATGTAGAAGAATCCTACTACTTTTATGATGAAACCAACTGCCTCTTTTATGAGATAATTTAAAAACTAGATCAAGCTAAGACAATACCCTTATTTCAACCTCTAATAGCTAAAACATCTAAAAGAAAAAGAAACAACATCATTTAAAAATTAAAAATTGATTTCCTTTATCCTACACCTCGCAAAACCTGCTAAAATACCTTTTCCATTACTTCCTTTGACCTTCTAGAAGAGTGAATAAAGATCAGAAAATGAGTAAAGGAAGTGGCTAAAAATCACAAAACTTGTGTGCATGTTTCTATGCCCTATGCCTGACTATTCTTAATTGCATAGATTATTATGTTCTTCTTTCTTTTTCTAGTCCAGAGACTCCAAGGTCTAGACTACAAAGACAAATTCTATTGCATTTTGTTCAGAGTAAAAAAAGGAAGATGGCGACAAATACTACAAGGATTGAAGATGTATGTCAGGTGGAGGAAAATAGATTGTGGAACATCGTGGTGAAATACCGCCAGAACCTAATCCCAAAGGTTTTGCCCGAGTTCATCTCTTTTTTCATCTGTGGAACATCTTGGTGAAAGACAATCACAACCTACTCCCAAAGGTTTTTCCCTAGTTCTTATCTTTTGTCACCTTACTTCAAGGAGATGGAGGTGTTGGAAATATCATGCAGATCAACTTCACCTCAGTTATTACACCCATAAGATCAACAATAATCAAGGGAAATTTGTGATCGAACTATCTGATAAAAATAGAATGTGATACAAGTTTGCATCTGCAATGGAAGGAGAAAAAACAAAAAAATAATAATTAAAGACATGGCACATTTGTATAGGAAATATACAAATTGTGGTAGAATTTTCACAGTTCTTGAGAAAAAACCTCCAAATCCGTATATGAAGCTCCTTCTTCATCCACGACGAATCCAAATTCTCCAAAACTTATCGTGAAACAAAAAACCCTTGGCTTATAAAAGGATTCGACTAAAATTAGCTTCAAACATAAAATGGAAATGGATTTTTTACTAGTAGCTTCATCATGATAACATAAGGAAGAAGATGTTACCACATCCTGGTTAAATATAACCAAATCCATCTACTTCCTAGCCATGAAATCAATGTTGTTGAATATGATTTTTGGCCCTAAACAACAAGGAAATGCACAATCAAAGGGAACGCCCTCTTGAAATATGCAAACCGGTGGGCTTGTAAATGATTTTTCATACCAATCCAAGTCATTTTCAATTTCTCAAACCCTAGAATACAACTTCAAATTGACACCGAGAAAAATTAATGAAAGAAACCCCCAAAGGAAGTCATGTATCATTATTTAAATGCCTACAAACAATGGATAATAGATCAGTAATAAATACCCAGTATGTACCCTAGAGATCGTATTTTTATCACGAGCAAGGGTTGAAAGGAATAAAATAAAGGAAAATCCAAACAAGGTACATGACTTGAATTGATCAAAAGAAAAGATTCACAAGAGACATTTTATTCAAGCAAGATCATTGTTATATACATAAAGAATATGGGAAATGATGTGACCTAGATAAAAAGATCATTGTTATATACATAAAGAATATGGGAAATGATGTGACCTAGATAAAATAGCTGCGCCTTACTCTGATGTATAAAATACGTTACGCCTTACTCTATAACAAATAGCTACGCCCTGACTTACTCTGTATTAAATATGTTACACTCGTTATGCCTCTGTATAAAATACATTATGTACTTTTAATTATGTGTTACTTCTTATGCTTATGTTATCATTGATAGTGAAACAACCACTTCTTCCATGCGAAGTTAACTGGGTCTTGAACCGCTTGAGTACCTTTCAATGTATAAATAATCCACTATGAATAAAATGAAAAATAATAATGACATGAATTTCCTAAAGATCACGTGATCAAATAGCCAAAAATATTGTAATTTTAAGAAATAGTTCAGACGTCAACCAAACATCAAAGCATCGTTATACTAAAAATGGAATATGGAATGATAATATCAACTCAAGCAAAAATTAGACAATTTTTTTGCAGATGAACTACAATATTGTTGTTGAAAGTCATAAAGAGATGAAATTTTGAAAAATGGTTGGATAAAAACTATTAGCAGTCAAAACCCAACAAATTTAACAAAAATACACTTTCAACAATAGTAACCTAAAATATGTTAAAATGAAACGATGACAATTAACTTTTAGCAATCGTAAACTAAAATATGCTAAAATGAAATGATGATAACTCATAAAAAAAAATGGGCAAATTTTATGCAAACAAATTGTCAATGCAATGAGTGTTTGTAATGTTCCCAACTACGCTAGGAGGGAATTTTATATTTTCTGCCCAAAATTTGTTGCTTCTTCTTATATGAATGTGTTGTTAACTTCTTATAGATAGTTTTCTTAATGAGGAATATTTTCAAACATATAGAAGACACAAAATAAAGCAGTTAATCATGGAATCTTATTATGGATGGAAACTCCCAAAATCATTACAATGATGTCTAATGGATGTAATAACAGCTGCAAAATATTATCGAGCACACAAATCTAATGGTCGTTAGGAAGTATCACAATCTACTATAGAAACACACAAGAAAACCTAGAATGATTCCAATCTACGGTGTCCATTGATCCAAGACTCACCAAGCCTTACTATGCTCTACTCCAGCAATGTCGATCTACAGTCGACCCCCTCATGAGTTCCTCACAACCCCGATCCAATAGATGGTTTCAAACTCCTATTTGTAGAGGTACTCGTGGGATGACTACGTGGTGTCTAGTGGGGCCTCATGGGACAACCCATTGGGATGCCCCCTTTTACAAATGTGAAATAACCCTCCTAGAACTTGCATATTTAAAGCTTGACCTCTTCTTGAAAATCACCACAAACACCCTGCACAAGCCAATATGCTTCCCAACTCCCTCCAGTATGAAATCAAACACTGCATTGAATTCCAATGAGGATTCCATATGAATCCTCCTCTTGTCTAGCTAGGGTGGATATTACACCACCAAAACTAAACCTAGAGTGGAAGGGTTCTTCCCAAAACCCCAATGAAAAAGATGGCTACAAGAGCACTCAAAAAGATATCAAATCATAATACCAAGGGGAAGGGTTACTCCTCTATTTATCCTTTCTTTCAACCTTCTATATCTTTCCCCCATTTTGACCAAATAAAATCTTCACTTTATTTTCCCTCCAATTCCATTTAAATATAATTGTTTATTTTATTTAAGGTCACTTTTAGGATTTTCCATTATTTTTACCTAGTGACACCAAATAAACCTCCTTGACTCCCCTTTTACTTGTTGACTATAGCCTACAGGAGTCGTATAGGCTATTGAGTCATCCTCCATCATAGTCAATTGGAAGGGGACATTACAATCCTCCCTTCCCAAGATCGCTTGTCCTTCAGCAATTCTAGATCAGGTTGTTGTAAGATCTGCTCCCCTTCCCAGGTAGCATGTTCTGCAGGAAATCCTCTCCATACAACCAAGTACTCTCGAATGACCCTGCTCCTCGGTCTTTGTTCTAAAAAATAAACAATCCTCTCAAGAGCTAGAACTAATTGTCCCTCCTCATCTAGTGGAGGAAGATCTACTGAATCAATGACCTGCTGTCCCAATTCCTTCTTGAGGCATGATACATGGAAGGTACTGTGGATATCGTTGTCTCTGATATCTATATCTCGTATGCTACTTCCCCAACTCTCTTGATCACTCTGTAGGGTCTGTAGAAGTAGGAATTAAGATTCTCTGCACCACTCTTCTTCAACGACGACTGTTTGTACGGTTGCAATATGAGAAAGACAAGATTTCCAATCTCAAATTTGCATTCTAACCTAGGTCTATCTGCATACATCTTCTATTGATTCTAAGTGGCCTGCAAATTCTCCTTCAGGACTCTTAAGATGTCTTGAATTTCTTGTAACCAATCCTTGGCCTTAGGAGCTCAACTCTCCCCAAACACAAAATCCAAAAAAGATGGAGCATCATAGCCATACAATGCCTAGAATGGGATCATCTCGATGGACATGTGATGAGTGGTGTTTTAGCAATGCTCCCTGATATGCAACCATTTTATCTATGCCCATTTCTTCCCTGACACATAGTTCCTCAAGTACCCCTCAATCCATTTGTTTACTATCTCGGTCTTCCCATCTATCTGGGGGTGATAGGTAGTGATAGGTGTCAACTCTATCCTAGATAACCTGAACAAATCCTGCTAAAATGCACTGAGAAACCTGTTATCCTTGTCACTGACTATGTTCCTCAAAAGGCCATGGAGTCTGAACACCTCCCTGAAGAATAGATGTGCTACCTAAAATTCATTATACTCCATAGGAATATCAAAGAAGTGTGCATATTTATTCAACCTGTACACTACCACGTAGATACAGTCCTTGTCTGACACCTTTGGTAACTATGTGATGAATTCCATGGAAATGCTTTCCCACTTATGCTCCAGTGTCGGTAATGGTTGAAGCAATCCTGCAAGATGTGTGAACTCTGACTTGTTCTACTTGAAAGTTATGCTCTCCCTCACATGACAAATTACATCCCCTTTGATACCCTTCCATGAGAATCTCTCCCTCACTTTCCTATAGGTCTTCAGATGCCCCTGGTGCCCTTCTAGTGGTGCATCATGAGTTTCCCTCAAAATTTTATCCTTGAGTGTGGACTCAAGTACAAGATAGATCATTTATTTGTAGTAGATTATTTCATCCACTACCCTATGCCTGTAATCCTAGATACTTCCCTCCATCATCTCGCAAGCGAAGGTATTCGTGGAGTATTCCACCAAGAGAATGGATTTTCAGTATGTTGAGATCTCTGTCATGGAGAAGGTTGCAGGTCTCCTAGATAAGGCGTCAGCAACTATGTTCTTCTTTCCATTTACATACTCAATGTCGAAATCATATTCTTGTACCTTACTCACCCATTTTGGTTGCCTCTCATTCAGGTCTTGTTGCTCCAAGAAGTATCTCAAGTTGTTTTGGTCAATCCGAACCATAAAGCATCCTCCTACCAAGTATTGTTTGAATTTGTCCAAGGCATGCATGATGGCCAAAATCTCCTTATCATTGAATGGGTAGAGATTCTCAGGCTCCCTTAGCTTCCTTCTCTCAAAATCTATCAGATGTTGGTTCTGCATCAGTACTACTCCTATCCCTTCACCAAATGTGTCACACTCCAAGACAAAAGGTTGTGTGAAATCTGGTAGTGCTAATACTGGGAAAGTTATCATAACCCTCTTCATTCTATTGAACACTACCTGTGTGTCATCTGACCATTGGAACGTCCCCTTGTTGGTGAGGTTTGTTAATGGTGCAACCAACTATGAAAATCCTTTCACAAAGCGCATGTAATAGCTACATATTCCGAAGAATCCTCATAGATATATGAGTGAATTGGGGGTGGGATAGTCTAAGATGGTCTGGATCTTCTCCTGATGCACCTTTACTCCCTCAACACCAATCACGTTCCCTGGATAGAGGATCTCTGTCAACCTGAACTCACACTTTGCCTCCTTGGAAAAAAGTAATTGTTCCTCCATAATGGTGAGAATATCATCCACATGCTTCAGGTGTTTCTCCCACTTCCTATTGTAGATGAGAAGATCACTAAAGAACACCAATAAAAAATTCCTCAACTGTTTGTTGAAGATATGGTTCATGCACGACTAAAAGGTAGCTAGTGCATTAGTCAACCCAAAGGGAATGGCTAGAAACTCGCAGTGCCCATAGTGACACCTGAATGTTGTTTTATGGATATCCTCCTCCCTGACTCAAATATGGTGGTATCATGATCACAGATCAACCTTTGAGAAGTACACTTCCCTATGAAGCTCGTCGATCAACTCATCAATCCTGTGTATTGGGTATCAATTTTTTATGGTCTTCTTGTTTAGTGCCTTGTAGTCTATGCACACCCTCATAGTACCATCTCTCTTCTTCACCAGTACAACTAACGAAGCAGAAGGACAAGAGCTAGGCCTGATGTGTCCCATCTCTAGCAACTCCTTTATTTCCTTCTCTATTTCTTCCTTGAATATTTTGGGATGCCTATAAGGAGTGGTGATCACGAGCTTCAACCCCTCTTCTAGCTCAATGACATTCTCAAACCCTCTGTGAGGTGGTCTCCCTTCCTAAAATGGTTCAAACATTCTCTCATGCTTTCCAAGCAATGCCTGGATATCCTTATAGTAATGTTGACATTCATGTGATGGATTCTCCATGGTCATCAATCATTCCTCCATGCAAGCTATGTCTCCATGTCTAAAAAGGGCCTCCATGCACTGGTTAGACACAATCTTGGGGGCACTTGTTGACATACCTCTCAGGAAAGCTCATTGTCCACCCTTGTTATGGAACTCCATCCACATTTCCTTATAATTCATGCATATATATCCCAAAGAGTATAGCCATTGAACTCATAGAACCACATGAGTACACTATTACACATGGGTGGATTATTCCACGAAATTTTTCCACATTTCCATTATTTTCATTTTTTTTAAATTGGGCGGGATTTTCATCGTTATTTCCACGAAAGTTTGTTGTTATTGCCACGAATATGTTTTTTAAATTGGGCGGGATTTTAGTCACTATTGCCACGAAATTTCATCCCTATTGCCACGAAAGTTAGTCACTATTGCCACGAATATTTTTCCTATCTCAAAAAGCATCTGCTAACGGCTAGTTGACTAGTCGATCTATATATACCTGACTTTAAGAGACTTTGCGACACACTTGCTATAGTTGTGACACTGTTCGTGGCTTTTGTTTGAGCTGCTTATTTTTACCGTCACCCACTGGTTGAACAAATCCAATTCTCGATCTACATAGCTCGGATTTTGAACTTGCAAGGTTAGTATGTTTTTTTATTTATGTACTCATTTAACTTGTAAATTTTTGTTCAAATGAAATTTCATGTAGCTTGTTTTTTCCTTGATAATATATTATATGTGCAGTATCATATTTCATGTCATTGTTTTTTGGATCTAGTTAGTATATTCTATGGAAATTCATGTGAAATGTCAAGAAAAATATTTTCCGAAGAAGTATTTTAAGAAGAGGGAAAATTACTCCATCAATAAGTCAATTCAAACATTAAAAACAGATGTCATTATCAATCTAGATTAATTTGAGCCTACAATTCTTTATGTAAATTTAATCCTTATTACAAAACCACCAACTCATAACAACTTTACCGATTGGACTAATGTTTGAAATAGAAAATGGAAAAAAATCCTCTTAGGTGTAATTTTGTCCCTTAGTGACCTTGTTAGCTCTCTAACTTTTGTGTTTCTATGATGTTGTGCCTATATATATTAATGTCATATTTTTAGTCTAGTATTAGGTTAGGTTAGTCATATAACATTGTATTCATGTGTGATGTTGTTTCTCTCAATGTTTTATAATCACACACAATTCTAGATGTAGTGATTAACTCTAGTTTGTAGTTGATGTAACTTTTTTATACACTATTAATGAGTAGATAAAATATAAAAATTTCATGACGAAATCTACGATAACATGATGAAATCTACTAGTCAGACAATGAAAATTGAGAACATGTCAAAGTGTCTTAGAAAATAAAACCATGACCACTATAAGTAGCATAAAATTGTGACCATTGTATGTAGTTACAAATCAACATGTCATAATTTAAACCAACCCAACCCAATTTTGAATGACAAGTGGATGGCATTCTTTTTTTAGTGGTGAATTTCAAAGATTGACATTTTATCTACAAAACAACTTAGAGGCTAGTGTATGGTGTCGAGTGATTCAAGTTTGAGAAATTTTGACCACTTTCGTTAAATGGTGTGTAATTATTTTCCATGGTGATTCAGTACACACTACTCTAAAGTACAAATTGAAGCATATTGATCTTAATAGTTAATCGATAATAATAATAAAAAGCATGTCAAAATGTCTTAGAAGAAATTATTGTGAGGATTGTAGGTCACTGTAAATAAACATATCATAATCGGAAGGAGTAGATAAAATATCATGAAGGAGTAGCTAAAATATAAAAAAGTGACAACTTATTGTTTGGTATGGTGTAGGTAAGACAATTACTTGTCAGTACAAGGATTTGTCACTATGAACGAAAATGACATGAAGCTTGCTCGGTTAAGAGCGGAATTAGAGGCGAGGGGCAATGGAAAATGTTATTTACCTTGCTATGATTGCAGGGGCTTGCAAAGAAAAAGAGTTTTAATAAAAACAGTTGAAAGACATTGTAGGGAGAAGGGGCATGCCGAAGAGGGTTATGAATATCGTCCCTTGGTAAGAGGATTCAATATTTAATGTATTCTCTGTAATAGTCATCATGTCATGAATTTTAGTAATATTTCTTATCGAGATTTTTATATTTTCCATACACACTAACTTTTCTATGTTGTTTTAAAAAATATAGACGATGCCCCCAAAATGTCGACCTCCAGAGAGTGATTTTCCAAGTACTAGTAGAAATACTCCTTTACAGGGTGATGAACTTCGAGATCAAAATATTGAAGCTATTGATCAAGTTATTAATGATGATATGGATGGAGATAACATTAGTGATTCAAATCAGGAAGATGAGATACATAGATTGATCCAAGACACATTTTCTCCAATGGATGAGGACAACCAGGATGATAGTCATGATGTTGATCCTCCACTCGAGGATTCACGTCAACCTCTTTATGAAGGCTCAACAACAAATATTTTATAAGCTATATTTTTGTTGGTGAAATTGAAGGTTTTGAATGGTTTATCAAACACATGCCTCACACAGATACTAAGGTATTTAATTTGTTAATTATTTATTCCTGTATGTTCACAAATACTTAAAAGGTTCAATTTTTTCCTATATTGCTAATGTTTTCTAATTTTTAAATTAGTATGGATGCAATATTGATGATTAATATTGTTTACATTGACTTATTGTTTTGAATTTTGTAGATTGTTAGGTGAATTTCTATTACCGACATCAAATATTTTTCCAGGCACATACCGAGAAATATCTGTGATTATGAAAGAAATTGGAATGGACTATCAGGCTATTGATGCATGTCCTAATGATCATATCATATACTATGGAAAATAAGCATTAGAAAATGAATGCCCACAATGTCAAATAAGTATATATCGAACCGATAAAGCATTAAAGAAGGTGCCTCACAAAGTTCTTTGTTATATTCTGATAATTCCATGTTTCCAACGGTTGTTCAGGTGCCAAAGTATAGCACAGTTTATGGATTTCCATGCAAAGAATAGAAGTTGAGATGATGTTCTTCGAATGCCTACAGATGGTTCTACATTGAAGTACATCGAAGAAAAGTGGCCAATTTTTAAAGAAGAACCTCTTAATGTTAGACTTTTGTTGGCAATTGATGGTATCAATCCATTTGGAGAGCTTCATTCTACGTACTCAATGTGTCATGTTTTTGTTATAAACAATAACATTCCTCCTTGGATGTCGATCAAGAGAGAGCACACAATGTTGGCAATGATTGTTCGAGTTATTTAATTATATTTTATTTTCTTTAAACTATGACAAAATATTTCATTTCTTTGTTTCGTGCATGGTAATTATTTCTTTTATATATAATGACATCTAGATAAGTATAATTAATCATGCAGTATGTTGAACCAATTAGGTAAGTACCAAGTTAAAGATATGAACATATATATTGAGCCTCTTATCGATGGGTTGTTGAAGTTATGGGCTGGCGTAACTATGTATGACATCTCTAGACCAATAGGGAAAAAATGATTTTAATTCCATGGAATACTATCATGGACAATTCATGATGCTCCCGGGTTAACACATTTTTGTGGTATATTGTTACTTTATTTTGTGATTTAATATTATATATATTTATTGAAAATATC
>JZKD02S0552448.1:84930-100315 GCA_000966675.3 Picea glauca
TTGAAGGCTTTTGTTAGACAAAGAGCACGTCCGAAGGGTTCTATGGTTGAGGGATATATGGTATATCAATGCATGGTGTATATTAGTCAATATCTACCTAAATTAGCATAAAATACAAATGTGCCTCGCATTTGGCATCTTAACTCCATCAACAAATTTGAAGGGGAGGTCCTATTGGGGAAAGGTAAAATGAGGACTGTGAAAGGTAATTATTAGATGTTGACGTAGATTTAATATATTACACATTTATTTTTACAATTTTATTTTATCATACTGGTTTTTTAAATTTTTTGTTCATGCATATTGAACTATATTAAATTATTCATTTATTAACAATAGCTAATTAATGATATTAAATAGTTATTTTTTCATATAGTTGCTCGAGAGTGGGATGCTTTACATTTATACATTGCAAACAACCTTGATTGGATGGAGCATTGGATAGAATATACCGAAGAATACTTCGATAGGTTATCATGGGAATGGATGAGTTGAGATGATTAAAACAACGCATCGTCATCGAGATCAATTTCCTGATCTTACATCAAGGGAAGTCGATTTAGCCTTTCGTTTAAAAGATAAACATGCAAGTAAATTGTTTACCCACATTTTCCTATTTATTTCCCATTTTTTCAATGTATTTGGTTTGTTTAATTTTTGAATTATATATTTACTAAGTCCTATATGAGGTTTATTAATTGGCAATGTATTTTTTACTTATTGTCCATGTTGCATTTGAAACATCACAAGGCTATGTGGTGTAAAGGTCATAAATTTCATATCAAAATGTTGGATGATAAGATGAAAACCTCAGATTGTGGGATAACTGTAGTGTTTAAGGTCACCAACATTTCCTCTAGAAGTGACAAAAATCTGGAAGAAACTGAGAATAGGTACTATGGCATTTGGAGGATATAATTGAGTGTGATTTTAATTCCTTTAAAATAGTTTTGTTTGAGGTTAAATGGTACAGGTTACAGATGCATGAACGTGAACCTGAAAGAACTGTTATTGAGCATGATAATGGATTTACCATGGTTAATACAAGGGCATTTGAACCGGGTACAGAGCCTTATGTTCTTCCAAGTCAATGTGAGCAAGTATTTTACTCAGAGGTACCTGGTAAAGCAGGTTGGGCATACGTTGTTAGATATGATCCAAGAGGAAGACTAGTAAATTATAATCATGTAGCTGAGGATGAAGATAATAATGAGGAAGAAGATCATGATTATGCAGATCATGAGCAGGTGGTTGTAGACGATGTGTCAAACGAAGAAGTTGATCATCCAAATGTAGGAGACAACGATCTCATTGACGATATCGATAACTATATTAGCGAAAATGAAGTTGATGATGATGTTGATATGATTGAGCCTTTCAACAATATCGATTATGAACCATATCCTGATACAGATGTTGAACTGGATATTTAATTGTTGAAAAGAAGAGGTATATGTTTATATCTTTTATATGATCTTTATATGTTTTTATTTTGTATAATATAGTATATGATGCATGTTCTTTATAATTTCAAATTAGGTACTATGGGGAAATTGAGAGTGATGTGCGGGGGGGGGGGCATAATTAGAGCTTCCACCTTCACGTGGTTTCCCCTATTTAGTAGAGATTGAACTATTCTCGAAACCAAGTGGAGCTCTACGCGACTGCGCCTAATCTTACCAACGATGTAGTTATGTCATCCCAGGGTTTTACATTTTTATGTTTATATTTTTGTATAAGCCAATGAATGATAACCATAATTTAATTTTTTGTCGTTTTTGAATAAAATATGATCAATCCCAATCTTTTTTCAAAGAAACACATTGTTATTTTGGCATTAATTCGAAAATATAATCCATTGTTCTGGTAATGGTCGGCATGGATGCTAGGTTCTCAGGTTTCATTGAAAATTATAAAAAAGCACCATTTATGAGCATTTTCAATGCAAATCTGTCGAAATTGCAAATTTTAATTGCAGAAATCGGATTTAGCAATTTCGAAAACATCTCATACCAACGATGTAGGTATGTCATCCCAGGGATTTAATGCGACAAATAAATATCTATCATATTTCCGTCTAAAATTGTCTGATATGCCTCTCCTTTCTGTAGGATTTCCGTCCAAATTTGAAACAGTATCTACATCGAAAATTGTTGGTTTTGCTTTGCGTTGAAACAATATGCCTCTCCTTTTTGCTATATTCAACTACAATTCTTTTGAATTGAATTGAATTTTTTAATTTGTGTTATTCAAATCTTTTATTCAAATTTTACAAGGAAATTGTACTAGGACTAGACACAGGCAACAATGACCTGTGAATGGGGCCAACGTTGAAATGTTTTCAAACTATTTATGTATGCATTGAAATTTGACATGGATAGACTATTAGCATACCTTAACGATATGGGAGTGTTTCTGGACTCAAATTTGACTCACACACCCACTTTCTTCCATCATCAATTCATCATGTAAACCATAAACCCTAATTTAGTGGAGTCATCGATTTGTCGGGTTTTAGTGTTCCAAATGAATGGATGCGTTGTTGTTGACATGGAATGGGACAACACATGTACCTTCTTAATTTTCTTCCTTCACTTGATGTGGGTCTGGTCATTCCTAGCCTTGAATTGAAAGTTACCCCTAATCTTAGTCATCACCCTTCATGACACTTGTCACCAAATGATTAGATCACAAGGTTAGAGGCATATGGGCATTGGGATGAGGCTTTATAACCCTACAGTAACAAGAGACATTAATTGAACTTTGACTAGATTGAAAGGTGCGTGCCATTGAAAATACTAACAACCCAAAACTAAAAGGGATCAATACACAAATTGTCAATGAGAGGTAATATGGTGGTGTGTAGGAAGAGGCCTAGCACCTTCAAAATTATCATTCTCCTCCAACTATCCACATCTATGTATAATTTTAAATCCTCATCCCTCCTTGAGTCCAATGACCCCACAATTCTAGTGTGGCCGTGCTTGATGTGGAAGTTTACACATTTAAAATTATGGGATCATACATAAGATAATGTATCACCTTTAGTGGATCATACATATATATATGGGAAAACTCCAAATAGAAGAAGATTCTTCATTTGTTAACTCAATATGTAATCGGTTACAAATGCTTACTTTGTAACTCATAACCCATTTAACCATTAACACCAAAAATAATGATATAACACCTATCCCTTAACCTTAATAATCTTAGAAAACTAACACCAATAAACATTATTATTCTAACCTCTAACCTTTATAATTGTAACACCTAAGCTTTGCAATTCTAACACCTAAAATCTAACATGACATACATCTCCTAACCCTTACTTTGAATAACACCTATAACTTCTAATTGTTATAACCCCTATGAATTTTCACCCTATAATAACCATTATACACAATGACTACCCCTAACCATACAACTCATATAACTTTAAACCTTTAAGGAATTGTAAATGACATAATTAACCTAGAACACATATGAACTTATAAAAACTAACCCTTAGAACTTCTATCAAATCTATCTCGTAACTCCTAAGAATGTATCAACCCTAAATTCCTATGACCATTAGTTAGCCCCTATGACTCCTAACCACAATCCTTTGTAACTCATAACCCATTTAACCATTAACACCAAAATTAATGATATAACACCTATCCCTTAACCTTTATAATCTTAGACAACTAACACCAATAAACATTATTATTCTAACCTCTAACCTTTATAATTGTAACACCTAAACTTTGTAATTCTAACACCTAAACTCTAACATGACATACATCTCCTAACCCTTACTTTGAATAACACTTATAACTCCTAATTGTTATAACCCATGTGAATTTTCAACCTATAATAACCATTATCCACAATGAGTACCCCTAACCATATGACTCATATAACCCATATTATTCCAATCTTTTAGTCCATATAAACCCAAAAAACGAACCCCTTAAACCCCCAAATTCTAACATATATCAGTGCCTAACTCTTACAACTCTTAACCCCTAACCCTTATCAACACAAATACATATAACCCTTAACCTAAATCTCTTATAACCCTTAAACCCAAATCCTATAACATACAACACCAAATGAGGAACCCTCATATCCTCCTTAAACCTAACCCTAATGCTAATCCCTTAACCCCCACTAATCCCTAGGATTCAAAGGATGTTGGTTTGGATGCTTCTATGGGTGTTAAAATAAATACTTGAGATTTTCCATTTTTGATATGACCCATCCACCCCCTGATGCTAGGAGAAAGGTGTCCATAATTTTTTTCAAAGCTTTGGATTCCTTATATATGTGGGAGGGGATCATTATCCATTTTTTAAAAGGAACAACGAACAAACATTGTACTAGGTCTAGACATGGGCATTGGTGACCTGTGAATGGGGCCAACTTTGAAATTTTTTCAAATTGTTTCTGTATGCACTGAAATTTTACATGGATAGAATATTTGCATGCCTTAATGATACGGGAGGGTTTCTAGACTAAAATTTTACTCACACACCCACTTGTTTCCATCATCAATTCATCAATTCAATGTGGGTCACTTTTTAACAAGATTCCATGTGGTGCATATGAGAGATATTTATATGAACAAATTTTCCTAGAGCAATCCACATCTATGGTGTCGCAAGAGGTGGGATTCCCTACAAATTATTTGGGTGATTTTTTTCAAATAAGGGTTGTATGTGGTTGTTCGCAATGCAAAGGAATAAGAAACATCTCGTGTTGAGTAAGTGCTAAAGAATTATTTTCAAGATAAACTTCTAGATGTTGATAGAAGTTGTTGGGCCTGGGTATGGATTAAGAAAGAAAGAGAAGAAAAAGGAAAAGAAAAGATGAAGTGTGAACTACGCGGAAGGTACATTGATTGAGATTGGGTCAGAGTGGTTAAAGAAGCAGAAAAGAAGGAGCGAAGCAAGGGAAAGCTAGTCATTGGATGAGGAGATCGAGGATGACAGATCATCAAGGAAGAAGGATCGTTGACAACTCAGCAAGCAGAAAAATCCACCAATGGATGCTTTGGAGAACCTCGTAGGAAAGAAGGAAAGACAGGCTGGCAAAGCCCGAAAAACGTGGGTCAAAGAGGACCTAGGGTTTTAGACACCTATGGTTTTGGATCTAGGGTTTTGACACCTAGAATTTGTCATGAAATGTATAAATAAAAGTCTAGAGGACCTGGGATGGGTTCGTTCAGAGTTGGTTGTTCGTCGTTGGTTTTTGTTGTTGTTCATTTTGTATTGTGCGAGAGAGAAGTGTTGTGTGTGAAATCATTTTGTATTGTAAGATATTCAACTGGGTGTGAAGATCAACCCTACAACTAGGTGCGCAAGGAGGGGAGCGAAGAAGAGAAAGAGAGGGAGATCTGCAAGCTAAGAGCACATATAGAACTATATGTTTTCATATAATATCAAGAAATGCAATTCTGTGGACGTAGCCCTAGGGAGAGGGTGAACCACACATATTTTGTGTCTCTGTGGTTGATATTGTGTTCTTTTTCCTTCTGTTATTATGTTATTGCATCATAGTGTTAAATCTGAGATGTAACTGTGCAAACTGGGTTTAAGTTGGTAATTGATATATAGTTGTTGTGTTGCTATTGTTTTAGATCCACTTTGTATTTCCTCTGGTTGTAGACACCTGTGTCCTGTAACCCCCTATTGTTACTTCAGGTGAGACTGCATCTACTTTGCAGGTGTTGCTGAAAGGGACAGTAATTAGGAATTGTTGGTGCATTGTTAGAGTTGAACCCTGGGTCTACCCCTATGTCAACAAATGGTTCCATTGTCGAGATCAGGATCTTCTTGAGGGAATGTCAAGGTGGTTTCCATCGAAGACAGAGATTCAAAAGTGGATAGAAGAACAAGAAAAGGACTTCACTGAGGCTCGGAATAAGAACCCTAATATTAGCACAGAGGATTGTTTGGGAAGGTATATCTTTACTGATATACATGAGATTTTCTTTGGAGGAATTCATGAGGAGCTATGCGAGTGGTTAGCCAGATTAGCAGATACCCAGTTTGAGATCAGATTTAGACCACTAGTGGTTTGGACGTCAATGCTAATGAAGAAGGTCAAGAGAGTTGATAACATCGAGTCAAGAGTACTGGATCACTAGTTCGATAGCACCATTGGAGGGTACATCACCAAGTTTGCTATTGACAGAGTAGAGTCATATAGCCAAGCAAAGAGATATTTCTTTAAGGGACCTAGAGGAAAATTTTTACACTTTTTGAAGTTGAAGATCAAGATGTGATTGCATGAGAAGAAAATCTTGAAGATATAGTAGTTGGTCAGATCGAAAGGCTAATGTTCAATAATTCATACAACGACAGCGACATAGAGGTTGGCCATACGTGCAGTGGGAGATCATTCAGAGAAGTTCCTATGGTGAACCTGTTTAAGCAGAATTACAGAGACGAAGGATCCTACAATGGAGAAGAGGCAAATCTAACAGATGAGGAGCATTCAGAGTCCACTAGGGCAGAGGAAGAGAAGACTGAAGAACTTCACCAAGAATAATCAGAAACTTCAGAAACTACGTCGACTGTCGAAGTAAGTACTATTACTCCTCCTCTTGTTTTAGCAGCGTTAAGTAACCATAGTAGTCAGAGTTACCAGAGCACTTAGAGCACTATTACCAGTAGTTTAGTACATACTCGGTCAAGAAACCTAGGAAGATCTATGGCAAATGAAATGAGGCTACCTATATTTAGAGGAGATGGATCCGAAGATCTTGATCAACACTGGTTTTTATGTGAACCTGTGTGGAGTATTAAGAATGTCAGTGACGAAGCAGTTAAAAGAGCTTAGTTTAGTACTACATTGAGAGACCGTGCACTAAGATGGTACATGAAGTTTGTTACTAGAGTTTCACAGCCTAAACCATTGAACGATATCAAGACTGTGTTGAGCACAGAATTCAAGAAACCCAATTCAGAGTCACAGTGTATTACAGAACTGAAAGAAATCAAGAAAAAAGTAATTGAACCTGTTTGGGAGTTTGATCAGAGATTTAAGACCTTGATAGGTCGATTGAGTTTTCAGATTCCA
Source organism: Picea glauca (assembly GCA_000966675.3). Taxonomy (NCBI): domain Eukaryota; kingdom Viridiplantae; phylum Streptophyta; class Pinopsida; order Pinales; family Pinaceae; genus Picea; species Picea glauca. Next base: position 91,999 of record JZKD02S0552448.1, read on the forward strand.
TATGAGAAGAACAAGGAATGGTTCATTACTTCCCTCTTACTACACATCAGAGTTCCTCTAATGCAACAGAAGGTTGCTTCGGAGGCTGAGGCATTGGAGATCACCATGAAACTAGAATCATCCCCTATGGGAGAATCCAGCTCAGGTATGAGTCAAATTTTGAGTAAGCTAACTAGCTTATCTCTGCAGGTCGAAGATATGAAGAAAGACAAGGGAAAATATAAAAGAGAATACATCTGGTGTATCAGATGCAAATCAGAGGGCCATGATACGAAGCATTGTCCCCTATTTCATGAGTACTTGGCCTCTGGAGCCCTGAGCCCTTTGAAGCAGGTTACTCTACCTTAGTGTGAGGTATGTAGAAATAGACATCTCCCTGGTGAATGCTACTACATGAAAAAATATGTTCAGACACCTACAAACCTCTACTACACATTCTGTAAATCTGTCGGGCATGATGAGAAGGATTGTAGGGATTACGATCTCTTGCATGAAAGATCAAGAGACACATATCGAAATCAAGTCGAAGTACAACAAGAAGGAACTACTACACAGTTTCACTCTCTAGGAAGAGGAAACTTCAACCCTCATGGTGGATTCAGAGGAAGAAGGCAAGGTGGAGGCATGTATTGAGGTCGAGGTCAGATCATTTGTTATAATTGTGCACAAGCAGGTCACTTGGAAAGGGACTGTCAGAACCCTTGTACCACTTGCAGTTACTGCAACTCATTTGAACATGTCATAGAAGATTGGCATGCGTTGTTAGCCAAACTTCAGGAGAGACGAGGAGGAAACCAACAAGTATAACTAATCTCAGCAGAACCTCACAGAGTGGGTCCTAGAGTTGTTGTTATCACTAGAGGAGGCGATGCTACAGACAAAGACAGAATGACCCCAACAAATACCATAGAAGAATCAAGGGTCAGAAGAGCTATAGAGAAGACAAAAGAGTTTGATCCAAGAAAAGAGAAACAAACATTTGAAGAGGCAAGAAAATAATTTGGAAGAGACTAGGCTTCTTCATCAAAGACAGAACCTGAAGTGAGAGAATGTGGGATGCCTCTAGCATTTGATCAGTCTGTTTCTCCCAAAGAACGAAAAGAGGTAAGCAATCTTATGGAATTCTTATGCACTTGAATTAATTTGATAAAGGATGAAAGAGATGTACAAGAGCTACAAAATTTGATTAGACAGTATGAGCTAGGGAAGGTAGATCCCTTACTGAATAGAGTAGTACATCAAGTATCCAAAAAGAGAAGGAAAAATAAGGAACTACACCTTAATGCTCAGATTGGAGATTATGATATAGATTATGTGGTCCTCGACTTAGGGTTAGAAGTGGGATGATGCCACTATTGATAAGATCACAGAACTACTGCATGAATATCATGACTTGTTTCCAACCAATTTCATTGATATGAAGGGCATTAAAGGGCCCATGGGAGAGATGAATATTCCCTTGAAACTAGATGCAAGGCCAGTCAAGCAAAGACCCTACAGATTGAATCCCAAATATAAGTAGAAAGTCAAGATTGAACTAGACAGAATGTTGGAAGCAGGAATCATAGAACCTGTTGAAGAGTCGAAATGGATTAGCCTTATGGTGGTTCAAGATAAGAAGATAGGAGAGATCAGAATCTGTGTAGACTTGAGGAAACTGAATGATGAATGTTTACATGATCCATTCCCTACACCATTTACTGACGAAGTGTTAGATAATGTGGGAGGACATGAAGTTTACTCCTTCATAGATGGATTTTCGGGTTATCACCAGATCAAGATTGCCAAGGAAGATCACCATAAGACCACATTTGCAACAAAATGGGGATCCTACAAGTACACAGTGATGCCTTTCGGATTGAAGAATGCACCAACCATATTTTCTAGGGTGGTGGTCGAAGCATTCAAGGAATTTCTACATAAATTTCTGGAAGCATATTTTGATGATTGGACTGTTTTTAGCTTATTGCAAAATCATATTGAATGTTTAAGACTAATGTTGGATAAGTGTAGGCAATGTCAGATTTCCCTGAACCTAAAGAAGTGCGTCTTATTTTCACCCTTCAGAGTGTTGCTAGACCATATTGTATGTAAGCAGGGGTTGCTAGTAGATCCGTCCAAGATTGTCATTATTGTTGATTTACCTCCTCCTACTTTAGTAAGACAATTGCGCATTGCGCTAGGACATACTGGATACTATAGAAAGTTCATTAAGGGCTATGCATAGATTACAACACCAATGGAGAAGTTGTTGAAGAAATTTTGGCAGTTTAAATGGACAAAAGAATGTCAGTGGGGCTTCGACACACTGAAACAGAAAATGGTCACTGTGCCTATTATGGTTTTCCCAAATTGGAGTAAGGAATTTCATGTGCATGTCTATGCCTCATCCATTGCATTAGGAGAAGTGTTAGTATAGCTAGGATCAGGAGATATTGACCACCCGTTAGCCTTTTCTAGCAGGAAGCTCTCAACAGCTGAGATAAATTACACTACCACTGAAAGAGAAGGTTTATCCATGGTGTATGTGCTTCAAAAGTTTCGTCACTACTTGTTGGGAGGAAACTTTAAGATGTTCACTAATCACTCTCCATTAAAATACATAATCAACAAGCCAGTGTTGGGGGGAAGAATATGAAGATGGATTATGTTATTCTAGGAATATTATTTCGAGATCGTGGTCAAGACATGGAGAATGAACAAGGGACCTGAACACTTATCCATGTTAGAACACGGAGAGGAACCTACTAGCTTGGAGGATGCATTACCAGATGCACAGTTGTTTTCCATCAGGAAGGTTTATGATCACGTCGCCGAGATATTTCAGTTCCTATCAACAGGAATGGCACCTCGTGAATATACAATCATTCAAAAGAAACAGTTGGTAGTTTGCGCTGAAATTTTTTCACTTATAGTTGGGAAGCTATACAAGATGGGACCTGATGAGATCTTGAGGAGATGTTTTATGGAGGCAGAAAGACCGTTGATTTTGAAAGAATCACATGAGGACATCGCAGGAGGACACTATGCAGGGAAAGCAATAATGCAGCAGGTTCTCAGAGTTGGCCTCTGGTAGCCCACTTTACACAAAGATGCTAAGGAATACTACAGAGCCTACGATGTATGCCAAAGAGTTGGGAAACCTTCCAGAAGCGATGAGATTCATTTAGCACCACAACTAACCTTACAGGCATTTGAGAAATGGGCCATTGATTTTGTGGGACCTATCAACCCACCAGGAAAGCGCATAGGAGCTCGATACATCATCACTGCGACATCATATTTGACCAGATGGGCAGAAGCAAGAGTAGTTAAGGACTGTAGTGTAGCTACAGCTACACGATTCATATTTGATGATATCATAACTAGGTTTGGATGCCCAAAGATCCTTATAAGCGATCAAGGTACACATTTTATTAATAAGACTATTGAAGCCTTGACTCAAGAATTTGAAGTTCACCATCAGAAGATCACCCCATACCACCCAGGGGTGAATGGTACGGTCGAAGCATTCAATAAGATATTGGAGACAACGCTGATGAAGATTTGCAGTGTAGACAGGGATGATTGGGATTTGAGAGTACCAGCAATATTATGAGCCTATAGAACCACTTGCAAGAAGCTGACAATGTAGACTCCCTTTAAGTTGGTCTATGGTCTAGAAGCAATTTTACCTATGGAATACTTGGTTCCTAGTCTAATAATTGTATCCTTTACAGATATGGATGACACTGGCGTCATTCAAGAGAGGCTTGTGCAGTTGATCGAATTGGAGGAAGACAGGTTTATTGCAGGATTTCATCAGCGGGTATAGAAGGAACGAGAAAAGGCCTATCATGACAGACACATCAAGGAGAAATCCTTTAAGCAAGGAGATCTGGTATTGATTTATGACAGTAATTTCATGAAGCATCCAGGGAAGTTCAGGAGACATTGTCTTGGGCCATATGAGGTTTCCTATGTCATGGAAGGAGGAGTTGCACAGTTGAATACTTTGAAGGGAGAATGGAAGGAAGGTTTGGTGAATGGGAGTCGGTTGAAATTGTACTATGACAACCAGATGCCTCGTAGCTCTAAGTAAAAGAAGAAGGAGAAGGGTCTAGGTACCAGGCGCGGTTGAAACTAGGTACCAAACACAAAAAAGGCAGTTTGCACACAGTGGGGAAGGATAGAGAAGAAAGAACAAGCTGTGTTGTGCAGTCTGAAGTCGAAGTAAAACAGAAGATTCAGATCTACAGTGTCTCAGGACGAGTCACAGGTGAGTGTTGGGGGGTTGTTGGGCCTAGGTATGGATTAAGAAATAAAGCGAAGAAAAAGGAAAAGAAAAGACGAACTGCGAACTGCGCGGAAGGTACATTGACTGAGATTGGGTCAAAGTGGTTAAAGAAGAAGAAAAGAAGGAGTGAAGCAAGGGTAAGATAGTCATTGAACGAGGAGATCGAGGATGACATATCATCAAGGAAGAAGGATCATGGACAACTCAGCAAGTGGAAAAATACACCAATGCATGCTTTGGAGAACCTCGCAAGAAATAAGAAAAGATAGGCTGGCGAAGCCCCAAAAACGTGGGTCAAAGAGGACCTAGAGTTTTGGATCTAGGGTTTTGACACCTAGAATTTGTCATGCAATGTATAAATAAAGGTATATAGGCCTGGGATGGGTTCATTCGTCGCTGGTGTTTCGTCGTTGGTTGTTGTTGTTGTTCATTGTGTATTAAGCGAGAGCGAAGTGTTGTGTGTGAGAGCATTCTATATTGTAAGATCTTCAACTGGGTGCGAAGATCAACCCTGCAGCTGGGTGCATAGGGAGGGGAGAGAAGAAGAGAAAGAGAGGGAGATCTGCAAGCTAAGAGCGCAAACAGAACTATATGTTTTCATTTAATATCAAGAAATGCAATTTTGTGGACGTAGCCCTAGGGAGAGGGTGAACCACGTATATTTTGTGTCTCTGTGATTGATACTGTGTTCTTTTTCCTTCTATTATTTTGTTATTGCATCATAGTGTTAGATATGAGATATAACTATGCGAAGTGGGTTTAAGTTGGTAATTGATATCTAGTTGTTGTGTTGCTATTGTTTTAGATCCACTTTGTATTTCCTTTATTTGTAGACACTTGTGTCGTGCAACCCCCTATTGCTACTTCGGGTGAGACTGCATCTGCTTCGCAGGTGTTTCCAAAAGGGCCAGTAGTTAGGGATTGTTGGTGTTCTGTTAGAGTTGAAATTTGGGTTTGCCCCTGTGCCAACAGAAGTATATCTCCTATATTTATCCCTAACCTCATAAGTGAAGTTGTGCATACAAGGGAAAAAACTAATTTTAAGATTTTTCTTGAGCCTATGAGAAATGTGTCTATCATAGCCAACCCAAGCATGTTTCCTACTCTCCCATAATGAAGTGTTAAGTGTTTATATACCCAAGAATCAATTGTTGGACCTATTATTAAAACTAGGCGATCTAAGGTGGTGGGTGCAATAGTGAAGAGTTTGCTAAAGATAAATACAAAATAAAATATTTCACAATATGATGTTAGGGAATACCTTTTAGATATTTCCTTACCTCCAACTTTAGAATTTGCTTAAAACACATCAATTAATCACACTCTCTTTCATGCATGGTTCAATGTTAAACCATTTCTTACAATTGGATAACTTTTCCCCTTTTGTGGTAACAACTATATAATTTCCCCCTCTAAAATGCTCATGTACTTGAAACCGGCACATATAAATGACATGTGAATGGGGCCAACGTTGAAATATTTTCAATTTGTTCTTGTATGCACTAAAATTTGACATGGTTAGACTAGACACATGCATTGACTGTATGAGAGGGTTTCCAGACTCAAACATGACTCTCACATACAATTAGACAATCAAACAAGAAGCCTATAGAATAATTAATGTGAATGGGGACAATGGATGTATTGGCAGCATATTTCATAGTGCACTGGTTTTTAAATTGTTTCCCTGAACACTTTCCCTGAGCACTTAAAAATTATAAGGATGAATGACCCTTTACAACTACATGTGACCCTTTACAACTTCATGTGATAACACATCACTTCATCCTTGTTTACCTACAATCCTACCTACTATTTTAGTTATGGTCTCCCCTTAGTGTCGATGCTCCTTAATTCTCCTAACAATATCTAATTTTTGTGGTGTGGACCTTATATGTCCTATTTACTAAGCATGTTTCATTCTATCCTTTCCACTACCATAACATGGTTGTATTCAAAATTCATAATGATATGTCCAACAATCCCTGAACAAGTTAGTTGACTCACCCTCTTGTCATTTTCCACCACATTTATGTCACTTCACATCTTCTCAGATCCTTTCCAAATGACGAGCCCAACTTTGGGACCATCTCCAAAACTTTTTTTTTGAAGTCTCCCCTCTGCAGGGCTCAAGGGTCCATGAGCTTATGGAGAATTTCCTCCTTCCTCTATGGTGTCATTCCAACATTGAATTTTCCAATGTTAGTTGTTCATGTTTCTTTCATTTTATATAAACTACTAGTACTTTGATTATCTCTGTTAAAATAATGTAACTGCAAAGAGTATTCTTATTATTATTGTTATTTTATTCATAGGATTAATCCCCATTCTGGATTAATCATGTCGGTAATTGTATTAGGACCAAATCCCCTTTTGTGGATTGGTCAACGAACAATTGTAATAGGCAGAATAAGAAGTCAGCCCCAGCAGTTATTATTGAGACCCATAAATATAATAAAGGTGGGTTTACCCACCCATAGTGAGAGGTTGACCTTGCCCGTAAAGACCCTTCACATGTGCCAGTCTTGTATATATAGAGAGGCTAGCGCCTCACTTTATCACACAACACACTTGCTCATTCTTAAGAGGCAAGCTGCAACTTACCAATTGGAGAGAAGGAGAAGAGTGGCGCATATTTTGGAGAGGACTATCTGTATTGGTTTGAGTTATCTCTTGAACATTGTATTGGAAATTTATGATAAGGAAGTTTTTGCTGGGTTTTCTTCCCCTAGAGGGTTTCCGAGGATAAATGTTGTGTCTCTTGTGAATGTGTATTTCTTAGTGATCTTGTTCTTATGTTTCTCTTATCTATTGAAAAGCAAAGAACTATAATAATGGCATAAACATTAACATGGTATCAGAGCCAACCTGAAGGAAACATATTTCGCAAGAGAAAAGCGTCACTATTGCAGTACCTGCAAATTAGGTTTTTTCAAAAGTGAATGTTTTCAGCCCTAAAACCACCTAGAAAGTTGTGCCCTCCCCCAAGGATCATTTTGGCACTTAGAGTGCACCTTTTAAGTGGCTGGATCTCCTGGAAAGTGAAACCCTAGTTTCACAAAAGTACCAGAAGTACCAGAAAACCAGTACCAGAAGTACCAGAGTACCAGAAGTACCAGAAGCACCTGTCCAGAAATCTGCAAATCAGATTTGAAGGGGTAAAAGTAGGATTTTTTCAAATCCAAGTACACCAGGCTACTCGCCTGAGCTAAGCGCACCTCCTGGTAAGGTCAAAAATTGATTTTAAGCATTTTCATTTTTTATCATTTTTTCATAGCCTCAAGTATAAGATGTCTGCAAGCACAAAGCTTGTTGAGAAACTAGAAGGCATAGACAACTTTCATGCCTGGAAGTATAGGATCGGTCTGATCCTTGCAGAGAATGACCTAGCAAGATTCATCAAAGAAGAAGTGGAGGAACCTGAAGATGCAGTAGAGAAAGCGAAGCATCAGAAGGACTCAATCAGGGCCCAAAGAATCATTGTAGATTCAATCAAATACCACCTGATCCCATATGTATCATCCAAGAAAACTCTGAAAGAGATGTTTGACTCTCTAAGCAAACTATACAAAGGAAAGAATATCAACCGAAAGATGAATCTAAGATCTCAATTGAAGAATACCAAGATGCAGAAAGGAGAAATGATTCAAGAATATTTCTCCCGAATCTCAGAAATTAAAGAACAGTTAAAAGCGATTGGAGACACCATAGATGAAGAAAAATTCATAATAATAGACCTAAATGGTATCACAAGACCTTGGGATGCCTTCATCTAGTCTGTATGTGCCAGAAAGGAGAAACTATAGTTTGAGAGCCTATGGGAAGAATGCATCCAAGAAGAGACAAGGGTAGCCAACCGTGAAGCACTACTAACAAGGGATGATGATCAAGCCCTAGCTACTCATACAAAATGAGGAAGGAAGAATCCCTACTTCAAAAGGGAAACTCATAGAGAACCTCAACCATCAAACAAATTCAACAATCAAGAATCTCATCCAAGAAATTTTCAGAAGAAAGGACAACGCAAGGGACGAGATCTCT
>JZKD02S0552448.1:104836-116735 GCA_000966675.3 Picea glauca
TTTCCATCATTTCAACTTTTATGACTTGATGTGATTATTAAATGCATACGATTATCATTAACGATGACCCACAACTATGGACATGACCTTTCAGGTTTTATGGATACCACCATAGATCTATAGTGTGATGATGCAACTCAAAGAGATTATCTTGACATGACTTGACTATTTTGAATGAGAATTCCCCTATCCCCCTGACTACAAAGGTGGAGCTTAATTCCCATGAATATTGAAAGAAACTTACAAATTCAAACGATTTATTCTCGACTCAATTAACTCAATACTTCCTTAACCACAAGGTTAAGTTTTATTAAATTAATACAACTAGATTGACTATCCCTTTCATAGGATCTATCCTTATTGAATTAACTATGAAAGCATAAACAATAATAATGTGTAGGTCATTTTCAAGAGATTCCCAACTTAATTTTGAGGAGGAGGGAAAGGTTTCAGGTGAGCACCGTTCACCATCCCTTCTTAATTGTTCTATCAAGATGAGCCAACTTTATTGCTATCGAATTCCATATGATTATGAATAAGAAAGGTCCTATCCAATGCATTTACAACTTAATAATGCTAAATATATGACGTAAAAGTCATCAATCAACATATAGATTCCCAAGGTTATTTCTATTCCTCTGATATTTTGAGTACACATTATGTTGTACCCATCCACTACTACCACATTGAATCCCTTGAAATCCTCCACAAGGATATTTCTCCTTGTGACAAGTGCAACATCAATGAAGTTGTGGGTGGCTCCACCATCCACCAGCGTCGTAACCCTATGCCCATGCACAATGCCTCTAATCCTGAAGATGTAATATTTAGGGACTCCATAAAGGGTGGAAATGGTCACTCCATTAGAGATTTATTTAAATGGTGCCTACTCTATAGTTTGTGATGGCTCACCACTGTCCTATCCAATACCTTCGTCATCACCATCATCCTCCTCATCGGAAACCACCTCAATGTAATGGACTTTAATTTTTCCCATACATATATGACTTGGTTCCCATGCATATTTGCAACCAAAGAAAATTTTATTTCTTCTTAGTTCTCTCTGAGTCTCCTCATCCTTCATGTTCTTCCCTATCCATGACTTCTGGGAAAACTTTGTCTCCTTACCTCCTTGAGGGATGAAGGATTTTGTTGGTACCTTCTTGTTGACTTCGTCCATCATGTCCTGGGATCTCATGATGGCCTCATGCAATGTGGTTGGTCTAAAGGCCTTCACCCATCCTCTCAAGGGTTCAGCTAGACCTTCCATGAATATCATCACCAATATTTTTTGAGTGATATATGTCACCATAACTACAATCCTCTGAAAATATGTGATTTATTCTTCTGGCATGCATGTCTGTCTCAACTATGCCAACTCCCTTAAGTGCATCTTAGGGTCCTTCTTGTCAAACTTGTCCATCAAACTCTGATTGAATTCCACATATGAAGTGATGTTGGTGTGCCCTAATGTCACCAGCCCATGCTACCACCATTCATGAGCTTCTCCTTCTAAGTGAAGGGTGGCATAATTAATTTCTTCGGCTTCGGTCATTGGGTTAAGTTGGAGGTAAGTGACCAAATTATGTACCTATGCCTTGGTCGTGCTCTTTGCAGACCCATCGAAGGTTTGAATATTCAACCTTCCCAACTTGTGCATGAGATCAAAGTTATATGGGTTCTGTGCTCCTTTGTTCCCCTCCTTCGGACTATATTTATGTTTGAGGTCGCATAAGTCTCTATAGGAAAATTTCTCATGGATATATTCATCTATCATCTCGTACTCCCTGTATGAGGTGTTGATATCAAGCCCATGGTCCAGTTTCTCCAGTGATTCTATAGGATGCCCTATCACGAACTATGGTAATAAAAGCCTAGGGATATTTAGGCTTCTGCTATGAGTTGGGGTATGGTTATTGCTACTTTTCATGTGTATTTTGTCACCCCAATGGGATCCATTGGGTCCACCTTGATCTGTACCTCTCATATGCCCATGCTAGCCTATCAACTAAGCAAGCACCTCAAGCATCTATTGTTGTGTTATAGCCCTAAAATGCATATATGGAATTAGCCCTTTTTCTTGCATAATTTTCCAATTCACTGCTAAGGAAATCCTTTTAAAAAACCATTTTTTGGAGCATGTACGTGCCATGTTGCACTATTACCCACATACATATGCTTGTTGCATGATATAAAACCTATGTACATATGATTTTTGCACACTAAACAACCCGCGTATACCTCCAAAAGTTGTAAGGAATTCAGTGGAATTTACGGGCTATTGGAGGTTTCCCAACCAATTCACCTACTATAGCCCGTCCCCCAAACTGAATAACTATCCTTTTTTCACATAAAAGGAGGTCTTGATGTCTCATTCCACAATCAAGCATTAGAACGGTGAAACTCTTCCCAAATCCCTTTCCTTCCTTGCCCAAGTATTTGCAGCCTTTCTTGATTTCTTGCCTCAAAATTCCCTCTCTAAGCCCTTTTTCTCCCATACAATCCATTCCCTTCCCTTGAAGTGATAAAGTTGATTGTGAGAGAAGGGATTTTGAAGGTGAAATTGGAGCAATTTCAAGAGGATCCCAGACCAGGTTCGTGGAGCATCGACCTACAAAGGTTGTAATGTCCAATCTTTGAATATTGAATAAAAGAATCTCTTTTCCCTGTCCCAAATGTTGGTTTTTATGTCTTTTCTTTGATTTATACATAACAATTTACATCTAACCCTAATTGATGAATAGAAATAGTATGTTTGTAGCATTGTTTGCCTACTTGTGGATGTAGGTCAGCTTTGGGAGGAGACTTGCAACCTTGGGAGCTACAAAGCTTGAGGAGGTCAACACCAAATGTTAGATTAAAGGTATAGTTTCTGACTTACTCTTTAATTGCTTTATGTTCATCTATTTTGGAATGTTTGGTGTAGTGTAGGAATTAGGTTATATTTTAAGGGATTTCATAGCTCTATATATACTTAGAACCCTAGTATAGTTATAGGGGTATTTTCCCTCTAGCAAAATTGGCGACTCCATTGGGGAGTCTCTCTAGGGTTTTAGAGGGAAGTTTTTGGGTTTTAATTGGCTTCTTGATTTCCTTTTGAGTTTCAGTCAAGTTCATTGAGCCTTTTAAGGGTCCCTAGTCACCTGCAAGGTGCCTACCAGTTTTTCCCTACCCTGTTAGTCTACCTATTCATTTCTTTTTTGAAAACTCTCAAAGGTGTATGTGTCATGCTTTGAATGAGATCGTGTACATACGTGCTCTGCACAATAACCAACTCGTGTACATACGCAGGCTGTTGATGCAACAACCCGCGTCTTTGTGTCTAGAAAGTGTTTAAAAAGTGAGTTCTTTCTCTTTACTGATAAAGGTTTAGGCTTCTCAAGACTTTCTTGAACCTTCCAGAGTCTCTGTGTTTTGGTCGTAGCTTGGGTTAAAGATTCGTTATACTTGTGTCTTAATTTTATTTTGTTTGTCCTAGAGGTTTAGAGTGAACTTTCAGGTTTTATATCCTCCTTTGGTTTCTTTTTTGAATCTCTGAATTTACGCAATTGGCCTAGGGTCTCTGTAAATCTTGGGTTATGTTTCTCTTTTTCCTGTTTCTTGCTTTGAAAAAAAAAAACAAAAAAATTACTTTAGTTTTTCGTGTTAAAGCAGTTCGAAAAAATCAAAAAGAAATTTTCTTCTATTTAGTTTGGTAACGAAGTCTAGGTTGTTTGTTTGCAAAAATAAAAGAGTTGTCGTTTCAAATTTATTTCATGCTTTCCTGAAATATAAGTAGTTTTTCTTAGTCAAACGAAAGCACTTTTTAGGAAACTTACGATTTCAAGATCTTGAAACATTCATTAGAAAAGTTGAATTTTACAAAGAGTTTTACAAGCTTTGCTTTAATTTTGAAGTATCTATTTTTCTTTCAAATGCTCTAAAGTTCTCTTCCTTATTCATCTCTTCATAACACCATTAGTTTCATGGCCACATCCTTTGTGTAAATCAAGCCTTAAAATTAACACTTAACTTAAAATACATTAGACTTTTTGTTTGTAGGGTTCACCGACTAGTTTAATCTTTTAGGGCCTTGCATTAGGTGTGAAGAGGAAACTCTTCAAGGCCATTTTAAAACAAACATTGGAGTCTGATAAAGAAAGTATCTTAATTCTAGTGTCGTAAGAGTTAGCCAGGACCCCCCTCTAACATAGGCGATAAACATGAGGTTGCGTGAGGAAAGGCAGAGGAGATAACCCCTCCAAAATTGGACTAAACGTAGTGGGGATTGTATATTGAGGGTCTTTCTCGGGAACAATACCGATCGCATTTGCCTACGGAGCTTCATGGACCTCGAATCCGTTCGAGATACTCAGTTGTCTTCAAGACCAATTTCTTTCGACACCCTTGAAGGGCTTCAGACTTGTTATCTTGCTCATTACGATCTGCCCGATTGTCGATTCTACCCACCTGGTGACTGACTGTGAGATGGCAACTTAGTTGCCTATATTTTATGGACTTACACATGTGACTGCGAGGGTATACCATGGTACCTAGGGAAGATGTTAGATCACGCTTCACAAAGTATACCCAGAGGGTGCTTTCATGTTCGAGTTGCACTTACACTAATTAGTTACTCTAGTGTCGATTGGTGTAACTATTCTTCCCACAAGTTAGTTGACTGCTTGATTTATCTTTAGGAAAATTTTAGTGTGTGCTCTATGGTCCATGCTAGTCAAACCTTACTGTGTCGGTTAATCATTTCACAAAGTGGAAGATCAACAACTCTGTTGGTCGCAAAGGCTTCAGGGCATGTTGTCGATTAATTTGGAGCCACCTCTTCCACCGTTGAGGCGAAGAATTGATCAAGAAGGATCGTTCGAAGCGACTAGGCCGCAGGAAACTGTACCCAAGCCTGCTTCGAGAGGAGACTTTCCGAAACCGAAGGAATCCATCATTTCTGACCTCGAGACCGAAGGTTTCAAGCTAGCAAATCCTCCGATCAATGATTTGTTGGTGCCACTCCTAATCCATATTATCCCTCCCAAGGTGACATATTCTGAGCGCCAGTTTATTTGGTGAGCGATAATGGAAGAAAATGTTGCTACTTCGTCTGGGAGTCCTCAAACTCCCATTATGCCTACTACTGGAGGGGGCATCATACCTCCTCCCCCACCTTCTCCTGTCAGGACCACAGTTGTCCCGACACCCTTGACTTCGGGTAGTGGTTTGATTCCTTTGACGGCTTCGACCACTATTTTATCCACTCAGAACGCGACAGGTGCTCCCTTCTCATATGGGATGCTCGGCTTTGACACAAATTATGTTCTTACTTACTCTGCTTTATAGACCATGGGTCTGGGGGTAGGGAGCTCTAACGCTCCTTTGCAAGGATCAATCGCAGGCACTACTTCCCTTGCAATGTTATTCCTTACGGTGGGGGTCATATACCTCCTCCATCCCCTTCACTCAATGGCGCTTTTCAGCAGCCAATCGAGCCTAATTATAATTATAGCTTGTTTGTGGAGATAGTTTGGGACCGTCATCCTGTACAACGTCGGTGGGATATATGTCGTTATCTTTGTTTGGTGCATTTTGGAACAACACTTTTTCCTTGACCACTTTCCCAACTAGGGGAAACCCTAGTTTTGGTCAGCAGAACCCGGTGTAAGGTACCATTCCTTCACAGGGAGCGACAACTGGAGTATAATGCACACATGGTCTTTGGAATCCTTGGTAGGGATCGTTTCCCTCGCAAGGGATGTCGGTTAGGGGAAACCCCTTTCGTACTCAATGGAACCTCAGGAAAGGTTTTGTACCTATGCCAAGAGGATCGACTGAGGGTTTCCCCAACCAAAGTCCTTGGAACACAACACAGGGAGCAATCCCTGTGAATGCTATGTCATCCAATTTCAGGAGTCAGCCGATAATGCCACAATAGACACAATTTACTTTTGCTAGTCAAGGCCATAGTTTCTACCAAAACCCTGCCAACAATCCAACTTTTCCTGGCAACCTGGTGCCAGTCAAAATCTAGGACCCTCTCTTCATGTAAATACTCTACAACCGAAACTACCCTTTCTGGAAACCTTGCATTTGTGAGACTTGTCGAGATTATTAGATGAATTGATATGTCACGATACGCGTTGGCCCCCCATGCCAACTAAGTTTCCTTTGGATATTCTGAAATTTGAGGGCAATCCTGGCAAAGATCCAGGTGATCATGTGACTACCTTTCACTTGTGGTGCTCGTCAAACTCATTGAAAGACGACTCCGTTCAATTGCACCTTTTTCAACGCACTCTTATAGGGGGTGTTGCAAAGTGGTATATTGAGCTGGATAGATCGAAGTAATCTTACTTTAATGACCCGACGATGGTTTTCTTGAACCATTTCCAGTTGCTAGTGAGATACGATGCCAGCACCTATTTGTTGGCCAACTTCAAGCAGACCAAGCTTGGCCATATCTTAGATCATATCCAGGAATGGCAGTGAAGAAAGAGCTTGATTAAGGTCAAGGTCCCTCCTGCTTTCTTGCTTGAGTGGTTCTTGAAGTCTTTGGTTCCTTGCGTGTCCAAAGACATAGCAACTTCCAAGGTGTTTTCAGAGGAGGAGGCCATTATGAGAGCCCAACAGCTAGAAATGATTTTCTCTGTTTGGCATGTTCAAAGAGATCTTACCTAATGTGCCACTGTCTACTCTCGATAAGGCTAAAAACAATTGTGGGTCCCACGTTGATGTCATAGTGGGATATTTTTTCGAATCAATTACAACAATGATCGATACAATAGACTGTGACCATCCAAACTCCTAGTTCAGTTGCCCCTGCTACCCAGACATCAGATGTACACAGTGTGCATTCGACGACTACCAAGGCCAACCAACAGACCGAGGGAAAGAGGAAATAGAGAAATAAGAAGGGTAAAGGGGATAAAAATGTTGCTAACAATGTTGGAGGGGGGGAAATGGAGAAGAAAAAGTCAAAGTATCTATGTAATGTTTGCACGAAAGACCACCCGACTCACCTGTGCCCTCGGCTTCCGGAAGCCCAGAATCTACTAGCACAGAAACATCTTGTTGTGTTGACAAACCCTTTTCCACAAGGGAAAAATATGGCTCATGCTTCCACATCCACGAGCACGGCAGGGGGTAATCAGGGCCCACCCGCGCCTGCTACTAACAACCTGACTGCGAACGTTTACATGATGAACGTAGATGCTCATTTATCGACCAAGGCTCATGACTACGGAACACCAGAATTTGTCGAGAAGGGAAAGGAGGCCACTAACCCATTGACTCCTCTTCAAATTGAGAAGATAGTGGGCAAGACAATGAATCGCATCCATAAAGGTGTGTTTAAGAAGGCTTCCCATAACCCCAATGTGATGGTCTCTTAGAGCTACTCCATCGTGGAGGATCTAGCACGGAACCCTTATGCAATGTATGCTATGTTGGTTCTTCAGAGTTTCCCCTTGCAGATAAGAGCTCTATTGTCCGCCTTGGGAGTGGTAAAGACTAGTTTCTCAGGAACAATCATTTTCGATCCGACCGACCTAAAACCTCATCTTCCTCACCACCTCGCCTTTCAGATAGTAGTGGCATGAACCATGAAATCGTTGACATGGAACATTTTCCGTATGGTGGTTGATGAGGGTGCCTTGACTTGCGTGATGGCGGTGGCATGTTGGAAGGTCATTGGCCAGCCTGAGTTGTCTATGTCGCCTACATTGCTTACAGCTTTTGACGATCGATCATTTAGACCACATGGTATTATTCCTTATTTCCCCGTGTAGTTATGGGTTAAAACTGTGTGCGTCGAGGTTGAGCTAGTCGATGCACCTCTCGTCTACAATATTTTTTTAGGACGGAGTTGGACTTACGCGATGCATGCGGTGGTTGCCACAGTTTTTCAGGTCTTATGATTTCCGCATGAGGGTTGAACCGTAACTATCCACCAATTGTCCTTCTCTCGTCCTGGCCCTTCATCGGGGGCTTCCACGTTCTTGATGCTTGATAACGCATAGCCTGACACTATCAACTTAGGTGTTGGATTGTTTCCATCATTGATGGGAACTTTTGATTATTCGTTGCCTTCCAATGATGTAAAGTTTATATCGATTGTTCCCAACCAACCGAGGGATACAATTTTTTAAATGTCGTCTTTTAAAACAAGCTACTTTCACGACCCGTGGACTCTACCTTCCCCATCAGCTTTGATGGAAGGGATAAGGCACCTTGGCATGGCCATGCCCTTATCCATGGCTGAGGTTGCGTACAACATTGTCCAACAAGCCTCGAGCAACCCAGATCTGTCTCCCCCACAAGAGCTAGATCCAATTATCGAGCCTATTTGGGCTCAGGATTCTCTTCTTGCTCAGGATCCTTTAGACTTTGTCTTTCCCTCTGATGAGGAGATTCTAGAGGCAATGACTGGTCCCGACAGACCTTGGGATGATCTACATAATAGATCTTATTTTCTCCCCGAGCTTAGGAGAATAGAGGCAAGAGAGTTTGTTTTGACCATGAATGGAGATAGCCCTTATCCTATCAACCCTTTGGCTATGCACAGAGTTTACACGGAGGGAAACATGGCAAGCATTGTTGCAATGATACCTATCGATAACTTTAGAACCCCTGGCATTGTGGAGAATTTTTTCATCAGAGCAGATTGTTCCCCAAAAAAAGTTCATATTTACACCGAGTTGTTAAAGGAGTTTCACGACATTTTTTCCTAGTCTTACGAGGAGATGCCAAGAATTGACCCACGAATTGTCGAACAAGAAATCACAACTTATCGTGATGTCAAACCAGCCCGACAGAAGCTTCGTTCGATCAAACCTTGAAAAACAACAACGATCAAGGCAGAAGTAGAGAAGTTGCTAAATGTTGGTTTCATCTACCCCGTACAATTGGCAGAATGGGTGTCAAACCCGGTTCTTGTCAACAAGAAATAGGGCACGATTCATGTTTTTATGGATTTCCACAATTTGAACGAAGCTTTCCCAAAAGACAATTTTCCAACCCCGTTTATTGATCAGATTGTCGATGAGTGTTCCGGTTGCGAAGTCTTTTCTTTCATGGACATTTTTTTAGGATATAATCAAATTCAAATCAAACCCGAGGACCAACATAAAACGAATTTTATTTGTCCTTGGGGTACCTTCTCATATCAGAAGATGCCTTTTGGCCTGAAGAATACTGGAGCTACCTTTCAACGGGCCATGCCATTCGCTTTTCACAACCTCAAACACATATCAAGGTGTACCTTGATGATATAGCATCACGTTCTCGCAACAGATCTTATCGTCCCGCCCATTTACGACTAATCTTTGAGTGATGTCACTACTATCAGATTCACTTGAATCCTAACAACTGTATTTTTTGTGTGACGTCGGGTCATTTATTAGGTTTCTTCATGTCGAAAACAGGTATCATGGTCAATCCTCTCAAGGTGGAGGTGATAGTTCAATTGCCTCCCACATGCACAATACCTCAGCTTCAGAGCTTACAGGGGAAAGTGAATTTTCTTCGACGTTTTTTTGCTAATTATGTCGAGATCACTAAAGGGTTCATGTGTCTCCTGAAAAAAGGGGTCCCATTTTGTTGGGATGAAGCATCTCAATGCTCCTTTGACGCGTTGAAACATGCCCTGATGTCTCCCCCTCTGCTTCGGCCTCATGATTATAACAAATATTTCCTATTGTATTTGGCCACTGCAGAGTCGACCATCGGTATGGTATTGGTCCAAGAGGATGAAACACTCGAAGAGCATGTTATCTATTATCTTAGCCGAAGCCTAGTTGGACTAGAACTCAACTACTCTCACATTGAGAAACTTGCTTTGGTAGATGTTCATGTTGTCCAATGGTTCTGTCACTATATATTGATTCGCAAGACCACCGCCATCGTTGTCGTCAACCCTTTCCAATATGTGTTAACATGATGAGTCATTGGCAGAAAAATCAATAGATGGATAGTTATCCTAAAGGAGTTTGACTTGGATTTTGTCTCTGCGAAATCTAAAAACTCTTTGGTCTTTGCAGAATTAATATTGGAACTACCAATCGAGTCTCGTGATATTATGCCTGAAGAGTCACCTATCAATGGAGATATTTTTCTAATTGTATCTTTGGACCCCTAGTATGGAGATATACTTGTGTATCTTTAGACTTTGAAGTGTCCCACTTCTGCTTCTCGCGATGAGCGTCGACGAATTCAACACCAAGCGCGAAACTATCTTATTCTCGATGAAACTTTGTATCATCAAGGTGTAGATTTCATTCTTCGATGATGTCTCAACCATGAAGAAGCAGAGCTTATTTTGAATGACTATCACACTGGAGCATGTGTTGGTCATTTGTCTGGGTTGGAAAAAACCCAAAAGATTCTACGCGCAGGATACTTATGGCCCTTGTTAATCAAGGATTCTATTGAGGTGATCAAGAAATGCCACTTATGCCAGATCTTCTGTCGAAATATGCAAGCACACCCTGCTCCTATGTTTCCAGTCATTGTTGTCGGTCCTTTCACCAAGTGAGGGATTGATTTTACTACCAATCACCCAGCTTCAGCTAGGGGGCATCATTACATCATCGTAGCAGTATACTACTTCACAAACTGGGTCAAAGCTATGTTGACGTTTAACAATGATGGTGAAATCATTTCCCTTTTCATTTTCAATCAGATAGTAGCAAGATTCAGTATCCCAAAGGAGATTGTCACTGACCATAGTAGTCACTTTCAAAATAAAATGATGATTGAGTTAACATCAAATATTGGGTTCAAATAGGAACATTAGTCACCCTATTACCCACAAACGAATGGTCAGGTTGAAGTTGTGAATAAGTCTCTCAAGACTATTCTTCAGCAGACAATCAATTTGGCCAAAGGCAAATTGGCATTTGATGTTGTATTCGGCGTTATGGGCCTATCGAAATTATGTGAAGACTGCCAATGGTTTTTCACCTTTTCAACTCGTATATGGGATGGAAGTAGTCTTACCCATTGAGTGTCAGATCGCTTCTTTAAAGTTGGCAGTTGAACTACTTCCCGACACTACACCGCTTCAGGAACGCCTTTTATATCTCGAGAAGCTCAATGAGAAGAGTCGTGATGTAGCCTTGGATAACAAGGCTCATAAGCAATGAGTCAAGTGTTATTATGATTAGTCTGTTCACCCTTAGATTTTCTCTGAAGACGATCTTGTCCTAGTCTATGATCAAGAAAAATATCATCTGGGGACAGACAAGTTCAAACCCATGTGGTTCATACCTTTCATTGTGAAAGAGGTCTTGGAGAAGCATGCTTACTGTTTGGTTGATTTTGAGGGAAACTCTTTAGTGGAGCCTAGAAATGGGCTCTACCTTAAGAAGTAGTACTCTTAGGTCGGTCACCTGGGTGGATTCTTGTATATATGTATAGTCTTTTATACATTTTTTGTATTTTTGTTTTGTGGATGTGTACTTATTTTTGTCTTATTTTTCACTGTGGAAGATGTCAAGTGAATCAGAGGTTTACTTTCGGTTCGCAGACGGCGCTAACCAACACACTCGGAGGCTTGCTTCTGCAACTTGGGGGATCTTCACACCTAGAGGCTAGTTGCTATCTTCTGGAGGTATTTTTTTGGGTGATGCAACCAATAATGTTATCGAGTACAGTGCAGTGATCGAATTTCTACGTGATTCTTTGTCACATGGCATTTCTTGCCTTCGGTTTTACTTAGATGCTCAACTAGTTGTGTCCCAGTTAAATGGGGTTCACTGCGTTTATGATCCCACTATTCACTGACGATTCCTTAGGGTATGTCTCTTGAACAATCTTTTGATTACATTACATATATTCATGTTCCTAGGAGATTTAATCATTTAACTAATACTCTAGCTAATCAAGTTTTAGATTGGAATATTGCTCACATGTAAAA
>JZKD02S0552448.1:119081-129279 GCA_000966675.3 Picea glauca
ATATATATATATATATATATATATGTATGTATGTATGTATGTATGTATGTATGTATGTATGTATGTATGTATGTATGTATGTATGTATGTATGTATGTATGTATGTATGTATGTCCAAAATGGTGTCATGATACAAAAGTGAGAATGAAAGCCTCAAAAGTCATCGGTTTACATCGTAGGGATTAAGCCCTCAAAATACATGGTACAAACAAGTTCCCTTGGCACGTAAGTGGTCTGGCGCTATCTAAGTTCGCAAGACGTTGGAATAGCTGAACCCAGGTCTGAGGCACCCCTACTACATGTGGTTGCATAGCCGAGGAGAGATCGTCAATCTCAACCATAGGGACTGCATGAGTGAGAGCAGTGAGGTTCATCTCCACTCATCGTAGGACTCTATCAGCCTCTCTAGATGGGGTTCCTCCCGCAACTATTGGTCCTGCTGCTACTGTCGGTCCTACCTATGGCTGAGGACATCGTCGAGTCCTGGAAAATTTTTTCATAGGCACACTCCTCTCCAAGGGGCATATGCATGTCGGGATCTCTAAGGAAGCTAATCCCTACATAGGGATAGTCGTCTATAACTGAGATCCGATGTGCCCACCAGTCAAAGAATTTGTTGTTGAAGGACTCTACAATCCTTCCTCCACTCTATCTAGGAAGTAAAACCACCCACCTTCTCACTGTTGGGAAGGAGGAAATATGCCCCCGTACTATCTCTCTATGATTGATATTGAGCACCCTCTCAAAGAATAAGGAACATAAGATTGTACCAAACCCTAAGTTCTTGTTGGTACGCCTACGACACTCTGTGAGTTGTCTCTTCATGCATACTAGCATGGTAGTACTCTAGTCAAATATTTTCACCTCCAAACACTAAAATTCACAATGCATATGTGTGCGAGAGGCCTGATGGAGTGTTGCAGATCCAATAATCCATCCGATCATGAGTAGAATCACTCGTAGAGAGAGGCTAGTAATCTTGTGAATCAACATTTGAGAACCCACTTTCTCAGTACCAACCTCACAATACATGTTGATATAGTCCTCAATCTTGAACAACCCCGGAGAAAATTTCCTCAAGTTGATCAGTTCCCCTCTTCTGGAGAGGTCGGTTAGGAAGTAGATATCCTCTATAGTCGGTGTCAGTGATTGACCCTCCAACATGAAATCCTCTACATCAGGATGCCAATACTCCACCAGAGCATTAAGCAACCTCGGTTGTGCCCTCATGAATGGGCATTGGAAGAATTTCCATAAGCCACACTGTTTTAGTGAGGCAATAGCCACAGGGTCCTCCTCGACTAATACATCCAACTCCTCATGATCCCTCTCCCTCCAATGAACATACATCATGTCACATACAAAAGTTGGAGAAGTATTAATACTGGTGTTTTTATTTTTTCAATACAAAGGGAGGTGTACACGGGATGTAGATTACATAGTCATGTATGTACTTGGTATGTTTAGTACTATGCCCGAGTACATACACAGGCTGGCCTTGGACAACATGAGTACATGCAGGCGTGACCCTTTTACAAGGGTGTGCACCTCTCAAACTACAAATTAAATACAAATTAAAGAATGGAAATGCAAGAGGAGGGAATTTATACTTACTTGGTCCAAGTAGGAGGGTTTTTCGTCCAACGTAGCTCCCGAAATTCGCTCTTTTGATGAAGGGTTTTTTTTACTTGTTGTTAATTTCCAATTTGCAATGGTAAAAATGTGTTGTCCACCTATATTTATAGACTTTTTTGGCCCCTTTTCCCCTAATTTGGTCCCCTTTTTACTTTTCCTGGCTTTTGTGACTACTTGAGTTTTCTTTTGAGTTATCTGTTAGTCGTTCTGGTGAACTTATCCTTTTGGTTTGGTAATTTTTTGAGATCAATTACATTCGCATGATCCCATGGTAACAGTCATTTTTTCTAACTTTTTCATATAAGTTAGGTTTCACTCCCAACTTTCTGCATCTCATTGTCTTTTCCGCTTTTCCATAGGATCAACCCCACTGAAGAATGACACGGAACCTTCTTTGTTGCTTTAGAAGTGTCGTAATTAGGTGGTAGAGCCTACCTGTACATGGATTCCCTAGGTAGATCCTTTGTTGCATTCTGACATCCATGTTGTCTATTTCTAACTATAGGCTTGGGAGTCCTTGATTAGTCCCGTCATGATTACATATTGAAGCATCATTCTTCTTGTTAATCATCATTCTTGGCCTTACCCTCGGGACTCCCTAATAGCACACTTTATTGTCTTTCAAGCTCGCTTTAAATTTTGAAAGCAACATCCAACGAGACTGTATTTATTCTTTTTGATCTCGTATGGATTACTTGAGAAAAATAGCCCCCTGGTATCTTCTTTAATCCCTTTTCAGACTCTCTAAAATTGAAAATATTGTCGAGCGATCTTGTTGCCCTTCATGCTCGCCAAACTCAAATTTGAAGGCACATATGTTCGGTGGTAGTTTACCACTTTTTCTGTAGGGGCCGAATAGAATTTACGTAAACAAAATTCAATAATTCTTTTAATTGAGCAATGTAAGCATTTATAAATTTATCAACACATAATAAAAAAAAATATAACTGATTAAAAACAAATGCAAAAATTGAAATACCTAAACCTGATGCTAATGACCTCCGTCTGTCTGTCGCTTGCCTCCTTGACCGCTTCTGCAAAACACTTCCCAAAACTGTTCCTCCCTGCCAACTAGGTAACTCCCTAGCTCCAGGATATCAACGGATATCCTGGCCCCCGTGCCCAAAACCCCCAGCAACTCTGGTGCACTGTATCAATCCTACTCCATAACTTCACTTCTCTCTCTGCAAATCCAGAGCTCCCAAAATTCATCCCCCAACTTCCGTAGAATGGCCTCCCGTCCAACTCCTTCCCTTCCTTATCCCTCCTTCACCGACTTCCCCCCGCCACATTTACTCCCTACCTAACTCATTTATTACCTCCTTATTCTCCCGTCGTTAATGCCCCTTATCCCTCCTTTATTATTTTATCCTCAAGTATTTAATATGTTATCCCTTGTTGGATACGTAACTTAATTTATCAATATAGTTTATTATCCTCCTTTTATTTCTTTACCTTATTTATTAATGAATTAATTAATACTTAAATTAATCATTGACACTCATGAATAACTAATTAATAATAATTAATTAGTAAATGTTATTTTAAGAATTAATTAAGGTTTAGCTAATCTTTTAGGACAATTATATTATTAAATTAATTATAATTAATTATCATATACACCTATTTAAGCAGAGTCGTTACATTTTCAGTCCAGATGTCTAATTTTATGAATAAAGGTATTCTCTAGGAACTTTGGTTCGCTAGAAGAGTATTCTCGGGCGCAAGTTTAACCCTTTTTCGGGCCTAAGGGACTAAATTTTCGAAAAAGGAACATTCTCCTTGGTTTTGGTTTATCAATTTTTCGGGCCCTAGAGATTACTTATGAAAAAGGAACCCCCCGAAGTCCATAGTTAATCCCTTTTCAGACTCCCTAAATATGAAAAGATCGTCGAGTGACCTTGTTCCTTCACACTCGTTAAATTGGTCCAAAAGAACATCTACTTGGCATGAGTTTAACCCTTTTTCCAGCCAGTAGATTATTGTGGAAAAAGGTATGCCTCGGGAGGTTTGTCTCGTCGAGAGAGTTCTTCTTAGTTATATTTTATACTTTTTCGGGCTAAGGAGACTAAACTTAGAAAAAGTTTGTGAGTCCATAGTTAACTTTTTTTCAGACTCCTTAAAATTGAAAAGATAGTCGAGTGATCTTGTCTTTGTCACACTAGTTAAAACGGTTTTGAAGAGATGTCTTTTCGGTGCAATTTTAACCCTTTTTCGAGCCGATTGGACTAATTGTGAAAAAGGTACTCCCTGGAGTCTTCTTTTTGTGTTTGTCCAGACTCTCTAAACGTGAAAAAACCATCGATCTTTCCTTCTCCGGGCTCGTAAAAATATACATGGAAGGAGTCTTCTTGTGTCATGCTTAATCACATTGCGGGTCTCATCTTTGCGTCTTCAGCTTCATGTTGGCCCCATGTTTCTCTCAGCTGAACTTTTAAAGCATTCCTTATATGCAAGACTTGCAACACTTTTTTCCTCTACGATCTGACACCTTGACCCATGGAGGAATTTTCCCCGAGTGTCCTTATCCTGCACATGTCTCCTTGCCTTGAGCATTAGTATGTTCCATGCGCTTGGAACCAGTTTGCTTTCTCGTGACACGCATTCCTCCTTTGTAACGTAACATTATTTTATTCTCTTTCAAGCTCGTTTAAAATTTTGAAAAAGACAAAATAATCAAATATTCCAAAAATAGGGGGCGCGAAATATACATTCTCTTTTTTTCGGCAGCAAAGATAGTCGCCCTTGGACAAAGCACATCCTTTCATTTATTCTTCAAGCATTTGGATCTAGTATGACCTTAGGAATCTATTCTCTCTACATAGAGTTGTGTCCTCCTCCATTTGGTTACTCTTCCAAACATATGGAGAGTTTGTGGTGCCTCCTACATAACAGAGTTATGTCAATGTTACACTTCCTGAGTCTGATCATCTTTCATGCTTTTGTCCAAGGGAAGTTTTATCCAACTTGAGTCGGCCTTTCTTTAGTTTGTCTCTTGACTTTCATGAGTCGGTCATCCCCGGATTCTAGTCAATTCCAGATTCAAAATCGACGAAGTTCTCTTCCTGATCATCGATATCCTCCAGTCTTTTCTCGATGGTTTGTAGAAGACCTTAGAGTAGTGAGTCTTACACTCCCATTTTTCTCCTATTTGAGTTTTTAATATCTTGAAGTTGTTTCTCAAGTTATGAATTTCTCATCTCCAACCACAGGCGTCACTGGCTTCTTGAAGATGCATACTGTACTTGTATATCTTCGACTGATTTTGAGATGTAGATTTGTTGTGTATTGTCTGCATCTACACTTTATATAGACATTTATATATGACATGGATATGCAATGTATTTGATTGGAAGCCATGATGTAGTTCATCCCAAGCATGGGTATGCCTGCCTCAGAGAGATAATTGTTGTTTTGCAGATGGCACCTCCCGAACTTTGGTCACGGGCTCACTCGACTTCGTGCATTCTCACCGGTAAAGATATTGTAATGTATTCCGGCCATCAATTTCTCTTATGACCTCATACATTAGGGGGCATTTTTTATAGCCCTAAAAATCATATAAGGCATTGGCCCTTTTGCTTGCATAATTTGCCAATTCACTACTGAGGAACTCCTTTTAAAAAACCATTTTTTGGAGCATGTACGTGCCTTGCTGCACTACATCTCGTGTACATTGACTTGTTGCATGATAGAAAACCCGCGTACATACACTTGTTGCACACTAAACAACCCTAGTATACCTCCAAAAGTTGCAAGGAATTCAGTGGAATTTACGGCTATTGGAGGTTTCCCAACCAATTCACTTGCTATAGCCCATCCCCAAAATGAATAACTATCCTTTTGTCATATAAAAGGAGGTCTTGGGGTCTCATTCCAAAATCAAGCATTACAATTATGAAACTCTTCCCAAATCCCTTTCCTTCCTTACTCAGGTAATTTTAGTCTTTCTTGAGTTCTTGCCTCAACATTCCCTCTCTAAGACCTTTTTCTCCCATACAATCCATTCCCTTCCCTTGAAGTGATCAAGCTGATTATGAGAGAAGGAATTTGGAAGGTGCACTTGGAGCAATGTCAAGAGGAGCCCAGACCAGGTTCACGGAGCATCAACCTGCAAAGTTTGTAATGTCTAATCTGTGAATATTGAATAAAAGAATCTATTTTCCCTGTCCCAAATGATGGTTTTTATGTCTTTTCTTTGATTTCTACATAACAATTGACATCTAACCCTAATTTATGAATAATAATAATATGTTTGTAGCATTGTTTTCCTAGTTGTGGATGTAGGTCAGCTTTGGGAGGAGACTTGCAGCCTTGGGAGATACAAAGCTTGAGGAGGTCAGCACCAAACATTGGATTAAAGGTATAGT
This sequence comes from Picea glauca, assembly GCA_000966675.3. NCBI lineage: Eukaryota > Viridiplantae > Streptophyta > Pinopsida > Pinales > Pinaceae > Picea > Picea glauca. The sequence continues at coordinate 125,087 of JZKD02S0552448.1, forward strand.
TTCTGACTTACTCTTTCATTGCTTTATGTTCATCTATTTTGGAATGTTTGGGGTAGTGTAAGAATTAGGTTGTTTTTTAAGGGAATTCATAGCTTTGTCTATACTTAGAACCCTGGTATAGTTATAGGGGGATTTTCTTGCTAGCATGTTGGAACCTTGTTGTATCTTCCTTCCTTTGGGATGCTTCATTCTAACCCTTGACTAGATCTTTTAATATCTGGAGCATAATTCCTTCATGTTTTTCTCCCATGACTCCTTCTGCTTCTAACTCTGTGTGATTTTCTTATGTTTCTCTTTCTAGTGACTCTCGAGAGGTATGTCTTCCATTCCCTTTTATTCTAGGCATCAATGTAGTCACAGGCTGGCATAATCACCAGCTCTAATACCACTGTAATGTTCCCAACTAGGATAGGAGGGAATTTTATATTTTTTGCCCAAAATTTGTTGCTTCTTCTTATATGAATGTGTTGTTAACTTCTTATAGATAGTTTGCTTAATGAGGAATATTGTCAAACATATAACATACACAAAATAGGGCAGATAATCATGGAATCTTATTATGTATGGAAACTCCCAAAATCAATACAATGATGTCTAATGGATGTAATAACAACTATAGAATATTATTGAGCACAAAAATCTAATGGTGTCTAGGAAACATCACAATCTACAACAAAAACAAAAAAGAAAACCTGGAATGATTCCAATCTATGGTGTCCACTGATCCATGACTCACCAAGCCTTACTATCCTCTTCTCTAATAGCGTCGATCTACAATCAAACCTCTTCTGACAGCCTCAAAACCCCATTCCAGTAGATGGTTGCAAAATCCTATTCACAGAGGTCCTTGTGGGACAATTTCGGGGCCTCGCGGGACAACCTGCACTCAACCAGTGGGGATTCCCCCTTTTACAGATTCATGATATCCCCTGTGGTACCTGCGGATATAAAGCTTGGTCTCTTCCTGAAAATCACTACAAACACCCTGGAAAAGTCGATATTCTTCCCAATTCCCTCCAGTATGAAATCAAACACCACAATGAATTCCAATGAGGACTCCAAATGAATCCTCCTCTTGTCTATCTAGGGTGGATATTGCACCACCGAAACTAAACCTGCAGTGGGAGGATTTTTCCCAAAACCCCAACGAAAATGTTGGCTACAAGAGAACTCAATAACATATTAAATCATAATACCAAGGGGAAGGATTACACCTCTATTTATCCTTTCTTTGGAGCTTCTAGATCTTTCCCACAATTTGAACAAATCAAATCTTCACTTTATTTTCCCTCCTATTCCATTTAAATATAATTATTTATTGTATTTAATGTCACTTTTAGGATTTGTCATTCTTTTTACCTAGTGACACCAAATAAACCTCCTTGACTCCCTTTTTCCTTGTTGAATATAGCCTACGAGAGTCGTATAGGCTATTCAGTTATCCTTTGTCATAGTCAATTGGAAGGGGACATTACAATGTTGCAGAGGAAGGCAACAAAAATTTAAGAAAAAATTATTGCAGAAAATCCATGAGTAGACAAAATTGTTTAAATTTTGGCTCAAATAACCTAAAAATCCATGGGAATGTATCGAAAAAGAAGAGGACACATTAGCCATAAATATTATAAAAGGAAGGCAAATGACCACCTCAAAGAAGCTGAATTTTATGAATATGGAGTTGAAATTAACCATTTTTAGCCATCCAGAAAAGATTTGCTGAATTTTTTGAATATGGGGTTGAAATTAACCATTTTTAGCCATCCAAACAAGATCCAAAATATAGTGAAATTCGCTGAATTTTATGAATATGGAGTTGAAATCAACCATTTTTAGTGATCCAAAAAAATCCAAAATATAGTGAAAATAGTTGCTTTAATGAATATCCAACGTAAACAACTAAAGGTTATCCAATGTAAACAACTAAAGGTTTTTGAGGAAATATCAACACAATTTGACTAAAATAGAAATCAAAATAAGTGAAAATAAAAATAAAAATAAGCACCAAATGTTTCACATGATAATAAATTCTAATTTTCAAAAAATACATAAACAATTTTGAGAGATTAATGATTTTGATATAGAAATTTAGATGAATACCAAGATAACTAGTAAATATGCAAACAAATTCATTGTTAGAGCATTATAAAAAGGCCTTTATCGGGATATATGATACAAATTCATGCTATTTAATCTTTGCACATATCAAATTTAGGCAAATTTCTCTACAGATATCACACTAAAAGGTAGAAAAGGAAACAAAAAATGCGAACATAGAAAATATTACAAAACGAGAATTGAACAAAATGAAGAGAAATCAATAACATACCAGAATAATTTCAGTGAATGGTGGAATGACTAAGTGCTACGTCTATGAAACCATGAGAAATACCTTGGTCGATAAGCCAAGCACCTCTAAAGAGATAACGACCTAAAAAATAAATAACAGTATTCAAAACCATACCAAAGAAATACCTCATTCAATAAGCCAATGGCCTCTAAAGAGATAACGGACTAAAAAAATAACAATATTCAAAACCACACCAAAAGAAAGCATGCTATTGTGATCACCATTAAACCCTGACCCCGTGATATATCATTTTTGGGAAGCCACAATGGAAGGTTAAAAAGCAGAGACAAGGGACTATCGGTGGTGGATCCCACATGTGCAAACAAGCAATTAGGCCCCCACTTAAACCAAAAAAATCCAATATCATGATATATGATGCAAATTCAAGCTATTTAAGCCTTGCACATATAAAATTTAGGCAAATATCATGATATATGATATAACATTTTCCATGCAAAGTTCTCTATAGATATCACACCAAAAGGAAAAAAAGGAAACCAGAAAGGAAAATAGAGAAAGTATTAAAAAATGAGAATTGAAAAAAATGAAGAGCAATCAATAACATACTAGAAGAATGTCAGTGAATGTTGGAACGACCAAGCACTATGTTTGTGAAACCATGAGAAATGCCTCGGTCAATAATCCAATCACCTCTAAACAAATAACGGCCTAAAAAATAACAATATTCAAAACCATACTAGAGAAATACCTCGTTCGATAAGCCAAGGGCCTCTAAAGAGATAATGACATCAAAAAATATAAGAATATTCAAAACCATACGAAAAATAAAGTGTGTTGTTGCGATCCCTGTCAAACCCTGACCCTGTGATATATAATTTCTAGGAAGCCACAATGGAAGGTTAAAAGGCAAATATGAGCGACAGTTGGTGGTGGAGCCCACAACTACAAACAAGCAATTAGGCCCCTACTGAAATCACTCTAGAGCATTGCTCTCTGTACATTTCCTCTCATGCTTCAAAGCATCTCTACATTTTTCTTCTTATATGATCCTAGGTGAAGGTTGAAGGCAAGGGTACTAAGGCTATGTAGCAACATATCACATGTGGCAGATTAGAAAGGATATGTGATCGATTACCAATGGGTATTGATAGACAATGAAGACCCAAGGAGAACCTTTGGTGTAAATATACAAAGGCATATTACTATTTCCATCCAATCATAACATTTTCTCATTATAAATATATGTTATTAGTCCTAGTCCCTTATGACAATGACTATTGTTTTTGGTTATTTTAATTAGTTGTATGGGTTATCCAAATTTTACAATATTTTCAAACAATTTATTATTAAAATGTTTTTTTCTCAAAATTATTTTTTTTTTAATCAAAAATGATGTGATGTGTTTTTCATTACTAAATTATAAAAATATTAAAATTTTCAAAAAAATATAATGCACAATTTTTGCAATGTTCAATAAAGATGAGATGAAGGCAAGCATTTTTTTCTTATTAGTTTTTTAATGTATGATTTAACAATTTGAAAAGATATACAATGTTATGGAATTCAACTTGTAAAATATTCAACCAGATTTTTAAATATTTTTAGATAAATATATTCAAAATGATTAGTAATAATAATTCAATATGAATAATTTCATTTTAGTATATAAATTTGGAAATTCAAAATAATAAATAATAAAATTCACTACTAATTTATATTTCAACTTCGCCCCGGATGGGGTGACACGCGGAGGAGCCGCAGGGCCATCTAGACACGCACTCAGCGACTGATTAATGCATAGGACCGCCACCCTCGAGCGACCTTTAATGCCGATGGACGGCCATTGCAGTGGTATGCTGGAGAAGTTACCCCTCCCTCGCGCGGC
>JZKD02S0552448.1:141253-157919 GCA_000966675.3 Picea glauca
AGCAATAAAGATCTAGGGTTTTCTATCTAGCATTCTTTTTAATACAAGATATTCAAGATATATCTTTCAGCCAAAGAGGAGTACCACCTCTATAAAAACTCAAGGGGGTTCATATTCTCATGAGGTTGTTGTTTTGATCTTAATCAATTCAAACATCAACACCACTCTACTCTTCTTCCTCACTACTCTCCATACTTAGACATTTTTCCAATCTCCCACACCATCTCCATATTTAACTATTTTCCATACTTAACCATTTCTATACTTAGCCCATTTCCATTTTCATTATCCACATTCATTTTCATAATTCATTTTCATTTTCCATTTTACTTTGCTTATTTCCTTCTTCCATATTTCCATTTTCATATTTCTATATTTCCATTTTTCATTTTCTTATTTCATGTTTCATTTTCATTTCCTTACTTTCATGTAACCCTACTACTTACCTCCCCAACACTTACTCATTTTTATGAGATATCGAAGGATGCGAGAGTCCAACATGTTCCAGATCCACATTTCCCCATGTCCCATGACTCGCAATTCCAGACCCGCAAAGTCCTCATGTTTTGTGTCCCACATCCACATCCTTTTCTCATAATTAGTCTTTTTACCAAGTTTTATCTTCTCACCTCCACAATCCTGCATTCACTATAATGCACTCTCCATTCCCCCTTTTTTACCTCATACTTAGTCACTTTAACGAGTTTTATCTCTTCACCTACCTCCTTTACCTCCACATTTTTGTAACTCCACAACCACTTCATTTAATTTTTTAATATTATTTATAATCCTAAGTTTCTTCCCTGCTTTCGTGGACCTACCATATTTGTACATGTGGCAGTTACAAGAACCTATACCTGGGTAAAATGTGGCATTTATGTGGGCCTATCCTTGGGTGACACATGGCAGTGAGGTGGACCTACCCACAGGTGACACATGGACTGAAAGAGATGACTAGATAGTGACATGGCAGGTGACTGGGTGGTGATTGGACATTACGTGTCATGCTAATCTGGATGGATATAGGGAACATCAGAGAAGTTTCAGAAGGGTCTAAGAACGCACAGAAGCAACCCAAGATGCTCAGAATGGCTTTAGTAGACAACAAAAGGGCAAAAATAAAAGTTCTCAAAATTCAATTAAAACCACATGATCACAAAGAGCACTTCGTAAGCTTTCCAACGACACAAACGGCTCGTCAAACAGAGTTACGGATCAAAAGATATAAGTGGTCAAAGTTTTGGTCAACCCAGCCCAGTGAGCAGGGATGAGTCAGCATCCGTACTGCTGACGTCAGCATCCGTACTGTTGTCGTTATCATCCGTACGGATGATGTCAGCATCTATACTATTTTCATTAGCATCCGTACGGATGACGTCAGCATCCGTACAGACTACATGGCAAGCACATAGAGTGGCACGTGTCATGATGGCATCAACATGCCACGTGGCAGCACTAGAGGCTGCCACATGTCACTCAAATTTGAGCTTTTCAGGGCACCACGTGGACGAGTAAAAATGTGCCACGTGTCACCACCCAGAAGGTGCCACATGTCTAGGATGACTTGGAGGTCTGGTACAGGGGTGACGTCAGTAACCAACTGGACAAAACAGTGGATGCCACATGGCCCAATAGGGAGGTGCCATGTGGCACCCTCGAAATGCACAATGACCTTTTGTGAAACGAAAAATTAAAAAATATATATGTATTTAATAGAACTCCGCCATATATGGCAGAAGTTCTGCTAAATATAGCGGATCCGCTATATTTTAGCCTACGCCAACTGTCTCCTAAATATAGTTAGCAGGTTCCGCCATTTTTCGCCGCCAAATAAGTGTGGTTCCGCCATTCTAGCGGTCACCCGCCAAACTTAGCGGAGCATGCCAAAAAGAGCAGAGTCCATGGGATTCGACCCCGGGAACTCAACTAACCGAGTGCCTAAATTTATCTCTGCCAACCAATAAGGCTAACGACCTCATTATTGCAAAACCACCCAAGAAATAGTATTTAAAGGGGGTTCCGGTTCAAGTTCGAGACAGGCAGAAAATGGAGAAAACACTAGCGCACGGAGCATTAAGCGTGTCTGTACGGCCTGGTATGGCCTGTACGGAATCCGTACAGACTGTACATATTTTGGCACGCAAACTGAGGTAAGGGTGCCTCTTGGGCCGAAAGTGCCTGACTCTAATTGAGGTGTGGAGATAATCATTTTTAGGTAAAATGACGCCATGAACACAGTGGTGGTGTTAGTTTTCTGATCTGATCAAAAATTCAGCAGCTTAACTCCAGAATGAGTCATTTACTACAGAGGCAGTGGCACAGTAACCAAGGCAGAGGTGTCTCTTGGGCCTGAAAGTGTCCAACTCGGATGGAGACAATTTGACAGTGATTTTTAGGTAATTTGGAGATGCGAATTCAATGATGAGGTCCAGTAGAGCTTCTGATCAGCAAGCTAAGTGTTGGAGAAGCCATTTTAAGCATGCTTTTCATTATGTTGTTTTGTCTTTAAATGTTGCAGCATAGCATGCGTGTTATAGGTCTGAAGGAGCAGAGAGAAGTTGCAGCAAGGCAGCAAGATCAGCTTATTCCTTCTATCTATTTGTTTATTATCTTCTTTCACATCAAATCAATCAATTATATGTGATAGAGAAATTGTGGCACTTGCATGACAAGTGGCCAATGAAGCAGTTCTGATTCTCATGGTTCTGGGATCTTTTGTATGGGTTGCATATTTATGCTTGGATTTGAGCAGCAGATCTAAGGATTTTGATGACTCCATGTTGATGGGGGTCATATTTTTTTCTTCATCTTTTTATGTATTGAGTATGTGGGAATGATGTCCATGTCAGCATCATGAATGCCTCATGAGTAGAACTTGTGATGCTGATACATTCCTGATAACATTCCAATCTCTTGTTGTCGTCCCCGAAGAGGGACTTTGGCCTTACAACTTGTAAAGGAGAGACATCATTACATCGAGGAGAATAAAGCGGTCAGGCTTTGGAGCATAACCTGGAGAGGTATCCCACTGCAAGGGTGAACTTCGTTATCAAGTGAAGTGTCTTATCCATTATGTGTATTATGTTCTTATGTTGTTTTTCAATGAATTTCCGCACATAGGATGTTAAAAGCAAGCATGACCTATCGCACATAAGGAAGACTAAAGAGGTTTTCATTCACTTCCAATTCAAGCACATAGACTTCAACTTTACCTTTAATTGCAAATCACTCAAGTAAAACAATCTATTGTTGACCCTTTTGAAGGAGTGACATAGTTAACCAATTATTGGAAACTTGTTGCTCCCGAGTTCAGATCATGTGGTATTAGAGCAGGATTGATTTCGATTGCAGGTGTTGAAGCTAAGGATGGAAAGGTCACCAAAACAATCGTGGTTCGATGAGCTTCAAGGGCTCAACAAAATGCTTCAAGCAGAGAATGTTGGATTGAAGACATTGTTGCATGTTGCATAAGAAGAGAACCAAAGGTTGCAAGAGCAGTTGCAACCCATGAAGATGCAGATAGAGGAAGGATCTATGAATGAGATGGTGATAAGACCATCTTGTGACCATGGAAACTTCACCAATTATGGGTGTGAGCATGATAGTGCAAATGTGTGCATACTTTGTCAAACAAATGAAGATGAGCTTCATGCATCCATAAACCAAGGAGGATTCCTAGAAGCATCTTCCATTGATCCTTTTCACCAAGAACAACTGGACACATCTCAAGAAGTAGACCAAGGGTCCTAGTTTGATGTGGAGGTAAATAAACCATGTATAGTTCCTTTCTTGATTAATGTTGATGATTCTTTTAAAATCCTTGAACAACATGCTTCTTGCATCGGCTTAAAGTTGATGAGAAAAATGGGATGCAAAGGAGGAGGCCTTGGAACCAATGGCCAAGGTATTGTGGATCCCATCGAGGTAGTTGTTTGGCCTCAATATGTCGGGATAGGCTATGTCCCAAAGGATGTTGGAGAAAGCTCCAAAAATATTCGGGAAGAAGACCCTTGGACAGTCACTGAGACTCCAGAGGTCAACAATTCATCAAGAGATGAAATTGATTCAGTGCAGGGCGAGAGAACAACTTCTCATGATCGAGGATTCGAGACATCTCCAGGGAGATATAATCATTACAATGACAGAGTTGAGACCAACTCTTCTTGCCAGTCTGACTCCAGAGGAAACTCACCGAGGTATAAGAAATCTCGAAACTCTAAAATGCCATTTGATTGTAAGCATGCTAATCATATAAAACAGAGATTTTGGCATCAAAGACCATGCACTTTTTGTGGATTGAGTAACCACGCAGTGTCCCAGTGTTGGAAGAGAAAATCCTTGTGTAGGAAGGTTATGGAAACTAGTAGAAGGATGAGGATGGCAAATTGCTTTCCACACATGGAAAAGAGCAGGGGGAATGCACCTCTGAAGGATAAAGGATACTGCATCCATTGTAGCAGAGATGGACATCATGAGGCCACTTGTTGGGCCTTACATCCATATCTACGTCCAAAGAGGGATAAGAAGACCAGGAAGTCACCTCCGAGGGAGACAGTCAGTCAGAGAATGCTGCAGGAAAATTCACCACCAGGAGAAGACCAACTACCAAAGAAAGGACAGCTCGGTAAAGAGGACGTGTTCGGCAAAATGGTTGAACAAATGGGGAAAATCCTTTTGAGTTAGTCGAGAATGACCATATTTTGTAAATCACATGTTGCGATTCAGACCCCGTGGAAGGGTATTGTGTAAAAGTGATAATTGTTGCTATCACTTATTTTTTGGCACATGTTGATATTGGTAGGCCTTGTGAGGTAGTTTGGGTATGAGTTTCTTATTGTAAGTCCAATGGACATGAAACTTAATGTAAGGAACTTTTGGGGACCAAAAGTCCTTTCATTTGGGAGGCGTGATCTGGATGGATCTAGGGAACATCAGAGAAGTTTCAGAAGTGTCTTAAAACGCACAGAAGAAACCCAAGACGCTCAGAATGGCTTCAGCAGACAATAGAAGGGAAAAAATCAAAGTTCTCAAAATTCAATTAAAATGACATGATCACGAAGAGCCCGTCGCAATCTTTCCAACGGCGCAAACAGTTCATCAAACGGAGTTACGGATCAAAATATATAAGCGGTCAAAGTTCTGGTCAACCCAGCCCAGTCAATAGGGATGAGTCAACATCCGTACGGATGACGTCAATGTCTGTACAGACTACGTGGCAAGAGTAGAGAGTGACACATGTTATGATGATGTCAACATGCCACGTGGCAGCACTAGAGACTGTCACATGTCACTCCGATTTGAGCTTTTCAAGGTGCCACATGGACGAGTAAAAATGTACCACGTGGCACCCCAGGTGACGCCACATGGCACCACCCAGAAGGTGCCACCTGTCCAGGATGACGTGGAGGTCTGGTACAGTGGGTGACGTCAGCAGCCAAGTGGACAAATCAGTGGATGCCACATGGCACCCCCGAAATTCACAATGACCCTTTGTGAAACGAAAAATTAAAAAATATATATGTATTTAATAGAACTCTGCCATATATGGCAACAATTCTGCTAAATATAGCAGATCCGCTATATTTTAGCCTTCGCCAACTGTCTTCTAAAAATAACTAGCAGTTTCGCCAAATATAGCAGGTTCTGCCATTTTCGCCGCCAAATAAGTACGGTTCCACCATTCTAATGGCCGCCTACCAAACTTAGCAGAGCGCACCAAAAAGAGCGGAGTCCACAGGATTCAACCTCGGGACCTCCGCTAACCGAGTGCCTAAATTTAGCTACGCCAACCAATTAGGCTAACGGCCTCATTATTGCAAAACCACCCCAGAAATAGTATTTAAAGGGGGTTCTGGTTCAAGTTCGAGACAGGCAGAAAATGGAGAACACACTAGCGCACGGAGCACTAAGCGCGTTCGTAAGGCCTGTACGGACTGTACGGATTTTGGCACGCAAACCGAGACAAGGGTGCCTCTTGGGTCCTAAAGTGCCTGACTCAGATTGAGGCGTGGAGACAATCATTTTTAGGTAAAATGACGCCACGAACACAGTGGTGGTGTTAGGTTTCTAATCTGAGCAAAACTTCAGCAACTTGACTCCAGAATGAGTCATTTATGACAGAGGCAGTGGCATAGTAACCGAGGCAGAGGTGTCTCTTGGCCCTGAAAGTTTCTGACTCAAATGGAGATGATTTGACAGTCATTTTTATGTAATTCTGAGACGCGAATTCAATGACAAGGTCTGTTTTTGCAGCAGAGCTTTCGATCAGCAAGGTGAGTGCTAGAGAAGACAATGTAAGTATGATTTTCATTATGTTGTTTTGTCATTAAATGTTGCAGCATAGCATGCGTGTTATAGGTCTAAAGGAGTAGAGAGAAGTTGTAGCAAGGCAACAAGATCATCTTATTCCTTCTATCTATTTGTTTATTATCTTCTTTCACATCAAATCAATCAGTTATATGTGACAGAGAAATTGTGGCACTTGCATGAAAAGTGGCCAATGAAGCAGTTCTGATTCGCGTGGTTCCGGGTTCTTTTATATGGGCTGCATATTTATGCTTGGATTTGAGCAGGATATCTAAGGCTTTTGATGACTCCATGTTGATGGGGGTCATATTTTATTCTTCATATTTTTATGTATTGAGTATGTGTGAATGATGTCCATGTCAGCATCATGGATGCCTCACGAGTGGAACTTGTGAAGCTAATACATTCCTGATCGCATTCTAATCTCTTGTTGTCATCGTTGAAGAGGGACTTTAGCCTTACAACTTGTAAAGGAGAGACATCATTACATCGAGGAGAATAAAGCGGTCAGGATTTGGAGCATGACCCGAACAGGTAGCCCACTACAAGGGTGAACTCTGTTATCAAGTGAAGTGTCTTATCCATTATGTGTATTATGTTCTTATATTGTTTTTCCATGAATTTCCGCACATAGGATGTTAAAAGCAAGCATGACATATCGCACATAGGGATGACTAAAGAGGTTTTCATTCACTTCCAATTCAAGCACATAGACTTCAACTTTACCTTTAATTGCAAATCGCTCAAGTAAAATGATATATTGCTGACCCTTTTGAAAGAGTGACATAATTAACCAATTATTGGAAACTTACTGCTCTCGGATTCAGATCACATGCATTCATAGTTTGATTGGATAATGATTGGGCAGTGTCTGGGCAACCAAAATATTACCAAGGCATAGATTTTTCTAAGGCATGAGAGTTACACTAAGGCTTCCATAAGATCCTTTCCAGATCCATGAGAGGTGTATTAATTATAAAAATTAATTATTCATCCCTCACAATGAATGTGGGATTAAGAAAGGAGAAATTATATCAAGGGACAATATTTATCCACGAATCGAATCAACTAATGTTGGGCAACGATCTTTCATAACTCATAACTCTTGATCCAGACGTTTGTTTTGGGAAAACAAGACCTCATTGGAAAGGTAATTTGATACAAAAAACAATGGGATAGGTTTGAATGGCTAAATTTGGCCATAATATATCTAGAAATTAAAAGAATAGTCATCTATCTTTTCATAGCTTCTTGAGAAGTCTATTTGGAACCTCAACTTCCCGAGGCTATAAGTTGAGATCCAGATCTCCAAATTCTGCTCAAGATGGCTCATTGGAAATCCAAAATAATGAAGATTATTTATAGACTGGTTTTGATGGTATAGAAGTCACTTATCATGTTCATAAACTTAAAATACAGTTGACGTTTTCCAAACAATCAACATCAAGTTTTGGAAATAAAAGTGTATTAAATAACTTTTATAGAGGGATAAAGTGAGTCCCACTTAGAGGCACAAATTTTAATGACCTAATTCATTAATAAGTATTTAATCAAACATTGATTAAATGATCTACTCTTTATTCAAAAAAGAAGAAGCGCATGGAATTTTTTTAGAAGAACATAAACCCTAACTACTAGGGCAAAAACATTTCAAAGAAGCATTGGGAGCGAATTTAAAAGGAGAGCACAATCAAAGAAAGGGTTAGATTATAAGAATAAAAGTGTTCATCCTTTAGTATGCAACCAACATTCTCATCTACAAATACAAATCTCCATCTTCTTGCTTCTTCTTCTACTCAATTTCTCTCAGGCCTTTGTGTTTTTATGTCTGACATTGAGCATAAGGCTGAGTTTTTGAATGTTTTTATTTTATTCTTCCAGTCCTCTTCCTAAAAGTTCAATAGGAATGTTTTACAACCATATATATGACTGATAATGTAAGCCAAAGTTGTCGAATAGATTCATGGAGGTTTGGTTCTTGCAATTGACATGATTTATTTATGGGCATTAGTCAATTGGTTGGTTTACTAAAATGCTTTGTAATGTGAAATATCTTCTATGAATTGAAATCCATAGAGAACTATTTTGGGGCATAACTTTAATGATTTCTCATAATTTGAGATTTCTAACTTTGATATTTTTGGAGTGTTCTCATCATATTATTTTTAGTTTTAAATGCAATACTCATTTAAAGTTCTCTAAAGTGATCAACCCCATTCTACTCTTTTTCCTGTGAGAAAATATGGTTGCATCTTCTTCTTGCATGTGTTTTAGAGGGATTTTATAATGAAGCTGAGCATATATTTATTTTGATATTGAATCCTCTCTTTATCTTTTTACTGTTAAGAAGCTACTTGGTCCAATTCCAAGCAAATGTTGCACTCAAGAAGAAATATGGTTATCAAGAACCATTTTATATAAAAACTAAAGCAATAAAGGATTTGGGGTTTTTTGTTAGCATTCTCCCATTTGACAGCCCAGTCCAAGAACATCAGATACATATTTCAGACAAAGATAGAGGAGTACCACCTCTTTAAAAATGCAGGGAGATTTTATCATCGTGAGGTTGACTTAAAGTCCTTAAAATAGTCTTTAAGATCAAATTTTTTGGTGACCATACTAGGGAACGATTCATTTTCAAGAAATATTGTACTTTTTAGGATCAAATATTATTGGAAAACTAGAAGTTGTCTCGTTGAAATTTTGAAAAAAGATATGGCAGATTGTTGTAAGATGAACTGGGTTCTTTGAAACCTTGTTCAAGGAGCATCAAACGGTCTTGAAGACATGTTATTGAAGTTTCAGGCACAAGTCAGTTATGCCAACTTCTGCATAACCAAATATCCATCCAATATTTGGGAAGATTATCTCTATGGCAACTCCATCATTAAAACTCCATATCTTGAAGAAAAATGCCCTGGAAAATCGACCAAGAAGATTCCAAATTTCAAGAAAATCTATACGATGACTCCTTCGATGAGTTTATTTCGTGTTGTGATGATATTTTTCCTTCCTCACCAAGCCCAACAAAATTTGTTCAAGTTACAATGAAGGGAGAAGGTACCCAAAGAAATAAACAGTTGCACATAAGTCCACTGAATTTGCAAAGAGAAATTTATCCCTTGATAGATATTTCCATGGACAAGTTTCCTATGTTCTTCGGAAATACTTTAGAGGATGTAGATAAAAATTTGGTTAAGTTTGATAGTTCTTGTGATATTTATAATGTGGTTGAAGATCATGTTGCATGTCGACTATTTGTCTTAATGCTAAAAGGGAATGCTAGTGAATGGTTTTATTCATTGTTTCCCAAAACCATCACTAGTTGGGATGTATTAGAAAATTATTTGTCGAGAAATATTTCCCAAGGAAAGATCCATATTCTCTTTTCTTGAGGTTGGTTGAAATCTAGACGAATGAGGAAGAGACAATCAAAGATTTCACTTTCAGATTTATGAAAGTCCTTCATGAGATTCCTCAAGAAATATTTCCAAATGATGTCATCATTTTTAGTTGTTATGAAAATGTCTTTCTCGTGAATTAAGATTTTTATTGAAGAAAGAAGGAAAGTGCAGCCAGAAAAAGTTAATAAAACAAGCTCAAGTTATTGAAATAAATATTCATTAGACCAATGTTAATCCCTTAAACTTCCCAATATTGTTCCAAGACAATGGAGGAAAGGATTTAGAAGAATGATCTAATGAAAGATGTGAAAAAACAATTGCATCAGATCTTGTTTTTGAAACTAAAAGTGAGAACCCTAATGTCTCAATTCAAGAAGAATACTATCAGCCACATGCTCCATGGGAGAAAAATTTTGACCTCTCATATGCTCAATTTGAGAGTAATGATCACGATGAGTTTGAGAATGAGATTGACAAGCCTCCACCAAATGCACAACAAGATGTCAGCCAACATGCTCATGTGGAAAATGTTGCAACAAGTTTGTAATGGCCACATATTGATGATGAAAAGTCACATAAACATTGGCAACACGAAGAATTGGTGGAAGAAATTAATCTTGAGAAAAATGATGGGCAAGATTTCCATTGCATGAAGGAAGAATGCTTTCAAGACATTGTCAATGAATAAAAAATATTGGATGTGGTTGGGATAAGGAGAAAGATGAAAATGTTCTGAAATGGGAAACTTCTCATTCAAACAAACATTGCAGCACTCATGAGAAACCGAGAGTTGATTTTATTGAATCATGGTTCCAAGGCATTGTTGGCCAAGCAATGCAATCAGATTTTGGGCTCATCTGACTCAGTTTTACTTCAGAACACTTTGGGCATGCTCTTGACTCCTTGATAGCAGCCCTGATACGTTCCCCAATTATGGAGTTCATTCTGCAGATTAGTTGGATACTTGAATGGCTCCATTGGAAATCTACTTACACTTGAAAAGTGTTCCTTTCCGCCAAGTAGGTTAGGGTGGGTAGATCTTGTTTGTACATAGTTTGTTTCTTCAGTCAATTTTTTGCATAATAAGGCAGTTGCTAGATGAAGATAATGTTTGAAAATGACTCCATATCCCAATGGAGAAGGTAGTTGGACTAAGATTATATATTCTCAGCAACCCACGGGGGGTTATTGTCCTACCGTTGGAGTTAGATGTTGATGTGTTTTCCTGACACCCATCAACTAAGTGATCAAGGTAAATATGTGAACCTTTTTTTCTTTCAAATAGAGAACAAAATGTTTTGAACTTGAAAAGTTCCAAATAATCTTCAACTATTGATCGTGAAGCCCCAACAAGTTTCCAATCAACTTCAACTCTCTAGTTCTTCATCATGAAAGTCTAATAGGGATAGTTTTTATTTTAAACAAAAGAGAAGAAAACAAAAGAAGAGATACTAAAATAAGAAAAATACTTATGCCAAGATCCTCACTAAATAGCACTATGTCTCGGATCTATTCCACACTTTACAAAAGTTAAAACAGAGCTCATATTCCCAAGATATGTCATTTTTCTCTCACATATTGTTGCCTCATACTTAGCCATTTTTACATTTTCCTTATTCTCCACTCTCCACACTTTATACTTAGTAATTTTTCCCTCTTTCCACTCTACTCTTCTTCCTTACTACTCTCCATACTTAGACATTTCATTTTTATGAGATGCGAGAGTAATGATGCGAGATTCCAACATGTTCCAGACCCGCATTTCCCCATGTCTCGTGACCCGCAATCGTGTGACCCTCAATTTGCACCCCTATCTTCCGTGTTACCCAAATTGCACTCTTCATAAATTAGCCATTTTACTTAATTTTATATTCTATTTTTACTGAGTCATATACTTAGTTGATTTTTGAATACGTTGCGGGAGTCCAACATGTTCTAGACCCACAAATTCCTCATGTCTTGTGTCCCGCATCCACATCATTTTCTCATACTTAGTCTTTTTACTGAGTTTTATCTTCTAACCTACCTCCTTCACATTGTGAGAGTCCAACATGTTCCATACCTACAAAGTCCTCATGTCTCGTGTCCCACGTTCACTATAATGCACTCTTTGTTCCCCTTTTTCACCTCATACTTAGTCATTTTACCGAGTTTTATCTCTTCACCTACCTACTTTACCTCTGCATTTTCGTAACTCCATGAACACTTTATTTAATTTTTTAATATTATTTCTAATCACAATTTTCTTCCCCCCTTTTTGTGGACCTACCATATTTGGACATGTGGAAGTTATGTGGACCTATCCCTGGGTGACATGTAGCAGTATGTGGACCTATCCTTAGGTGACACATGGAAATGAGGTGGACCTACCCTTTGGTAACACATGGATGGACATAGATGACTGGAAAGTGAAATGGTAGGTGACTGGTTGGTGCTTGAATGTGACATGTTAGGCATTCATATGTTGATTGGGCGATGATTGGCAAGTGATTGGGTGACCAAAATATTACCAAAGCATGGATTTTTCTAAGGCAAGAGAGCTACACTAAGGCTTCCATAAGCTCATTTATTTCACACATGAATGATAAGGGAAGGATATTCATTGTAAACGTTAATTATTCACCCCCCACAATGCATGTGGGATTAAGAAAGGCAAAATTAAATCAAGGGACAAGATTTACCCACAAACCAAATCGAGAGTTGTTGAACAACGATCCTCCGGAACTCATAACTCTTGATCTAGATATTTGTTTTGGAAAAATGATACCTCGTTGGAAAGGTAATTTGACAAGGAAGACAATGGGATAGGTTTCAATGGTTGTTTGGTCATAATATTTCTAGAAATTAAAATAACAATTCACTCTTTTTCATAGCTTCATGGGAAATCTATTTGGAACCTCGACTCCCCGAGGCTATAAGTTGAGATCCAGACCTCCAAATTTATCTCAAGATGGCTCATTGGAAAGAAAAAATAATGAAAATTAATTCTAGATTGGTTTGAATGGCTGAGAAGTCACTTATCATGCTCAGAAAATTAAAAGACAATTGACATTTTTCAGGCAGTTAGCTTCAAATTTTGGAAATAAAATTTTATTAACTTTTATAAAGTGATAAAGTGGGTCCCACTTGGAGGCACATATTTTAATGACCTAATTCATTAATAAGTATTTAATCAAACATTGATTAAAGGATATACTCATTATTCCAAAAATAAGCACACGAGAAACTTCTAGAAGAACAAAAACCCTAGCTATTAGGGCGAAAGCATTTTAAAGAAGCATTGGGAGCATATTTAAAATGAGGATAACACCATCAAACAAAGGGTTAGATCATCAGAATAACATTCTTCGGCCTTCAATATGCAGCCAACTTTCTCATCTGCAAATACATATCTTCATCTTCTTGTTTATTCTTCTTCTACTCGATTTCTCCTAGGGATTTGTGTTTTAATGTCTAATACCGAGCATAAGGTCAAGTTTTTTAGTGTTTTTATTTTATTCTTCCAGGACTCTTCCTAAAATATCAATAAGAGTGTCTTACAAACATATAAATGATTGATAATGTAAGCTAGAGTTGTCTAATAGATTCATGGATGTTTGGTTCTTGTAATTGGCAGGCTTTATTTCTAAGCATTAGTCAATCGATTTACTGAAATGTTTTTTAATGTGACACATATTTTATGTATTGAACTCCCCATAGAACTATTTTGAGGCATAACTTTAATGATTTATCATACTTTGATATTTATAAGTATGAGATTTTTGGAGTTTGCTCATCATATTCTTTTTAGTTTTACATGCAATACTCATTTAAAGTTCCTTGAAGTGATCAACTCCATTCAACTCTTTTTCTTGTGAGGAAATATGGTTGCATGTTTTGATTGCATGTTTTTAAGAGGGATGTTATAATGAAGCCTATCTTTTTTATATTTTTGATATTGAAGCCTATCTTTATCTTTTTACTATTAAGAAGTTGCTTGGTCCAATTCCAAGCAAGTGTTGCACTCAAGGAAAAATCTTGTTATCAAGAACCATTTTATATAAAAACTAAAACAATAAAGGATTTGGGGTGTGTTGTTATCATTCTCCCATTAGACAGCCCAGTCCAAGAACATTAGATACATATTTCAAAAAAGCATAGAGGAGTACCACCTCTTTAAAAATGAAGGGGGATTTTATCCTCACGAGGTTGACTTAAAGACCGTAAAACAATCTTTAAGATCAACACATCTACACCATATCATCCACAAGATAATGGGTAGGTGGAAGTCACCAAAAAATGTATGGAATCCATATTGACCAAGACTCTACAAATTCATCACCAAGGATCATTTTAAGGATGAAAAATTATATTAAAATATGGAAACCTGGGCTAATTTTACTAGTCATTAAAATGCAAAATGTATAATATTTGACAATAGTTTGTTAAAAATATTCAAATTTCTAAGGATTTTGTATAGTTTCTATAAAATTTTGGCAACTTTTAAGGTAAAATAATTTTATTCTATGGAATTTGGGAGAATTATTTTTAGAAAAAATGGAAATTGGCGAATATTTTTGGGGGAAAACCATGGAAAATTATCCCATTTGAAAAATTTAGCCCCTAAAATTATCTATGTTCATCACAAGGATTGGGATAATAGGATTCTAGAGGCTTTATGGGCTTACTACACCACATGGTGAAACACCACGGGCTTTACCCCTTATGAGCTTGTGTATGGTAATCATTTTGTATTTCCTATTGAGTGATCTATAAACCGCCATGGACATTCCACTAGAATAGTTCATCACAACAGATCTTATACTATTCTGAAATCTTAGACTATACAATTTATTTCCTTAGATTCCATTTTAGTTATTACCAACTTATTGTTCAGATTTATGAAAACTAACTGAATTACGAAAATCAAAGAAATGAACAAAAGAACACATCATCCGCACACAAATGAACACAATATATATCTCGAGAAACCCAATATAGGAGAAAACCCATCTAGAAGGTAAAGCCTATGCTCTACTCTCTTTTCTTCAGTTATGGAAATGAAAATACAAAGAAAGAGACACTCACTATGGAGCTTCCTTTGACATTGTGGCTTGTATGGATGTTGTAAAATCTCTCCTCCTCTATTATTCTCTCAAAATACCACTCCTAGATGCTCTACTTAGCTATGGAACAAATAGAATACAAAATAATGGAACCCCTTTCTCCCCTTAGTGGCTTGTTATTTAACATAGTCTGATAGTTGTCTAGGGTTAGGGTTTTTACTTCCTCAGCCCTTAATTAATGATAAGTTTGGACATTCTAGAATGTTCTTGAAAATCCACATGTGGCTATCCCGACATGCTTAAGTAAAGGGGGCCAATGTGGCATCCACTTGTACCATGGTGATCAACAAGGTAGGCCCAAGAGGCATAACTTTTGCATACAAGCTCTGATTGAGGTGTTGTCGACACCATTGGAAAGGTATCAAAATGTAGAACACACACAAATTTTGGACACTGTAACCCCAAAAAATGTCATTTAATGCCTCAAAATGGATTCGAAACATTCCAGACCCCAATTTTCAAAGTTGGGACCTGCCACTAAAATGGCCCTGCAAACCTATTCCTCCAATTTTTTCCACCTAGGAAGTACTGAGATAGATGAAAAATTGTATGACAATACAATATGGATCATACCTCCCCATTTAGGGAGGATTTTGGTCCCCAAAATATTTACTGAATGATACAAGGAAAATTTCCCTCTGCCTTCTCTTTAGAGTACCATTTTTCTTTTCCTAGAAGTTGTCCTTTCAACCCAATTTGTCAAAGGTCATGCTTCCCTTGTCTTATAGTTTTGGACTTCTTCTGCAAAACTATGTCTTCTGCCAACTATGCCCAACCATCTAGTGTTGAGTCCTCTATGGTAGGTAGGACTTTCTCCTCCTCTCGATCCAACATGGAAGGCTCATAAAGTTTCAAATTCTCCACATTCACTACTGAATAAATGTGCATGTATGGGGGTAGACTGAGTCTGTAGGCATTATCTCCCACCTTCTCTAATACCTTGAAAGGACCATACCATATAGACTTGATATTCTTACCAAGACCCTATAGTCTTTCCTTGTTCCACTATAACCAAACTTTGTCTCCCACTTTAAATGACTTCTCGGTTCTGTGTTGATCATGTATGGTCTTATATTTTTCTTGTGACTTCTTTGTTGTCTCATGTACTTGCAAATGGATCTATTTAATCTTTTCAATTAATTTTTCTACTCTCAATGTTTCTCTTGTGATGTCTTCAATCACTCCTCCTTGTTGTCCATAAACAACATCCAAGGGTGAAGTCGAAAAACACCCAAAACAAGTTTCAAAAGGGACTTACCAATAGAAGTGTGGACGACTCTGTTATAAGAATGTTGAATATAGATCATAATTTCATCCCAGGTATTCAAATTCTTCTAATGGTAACCCCTCTAAAGTTGCACCAAAGTTTTGTTGATGATCCAGGGGATCAAATTTTGCTCAAAATTCAAAGTGCTCGGAATCGCTTCAAATCGAACAGGAGCATAGGTCTCGTCGTCACAAACCCAACGCAACTTGTTTGGGTTAAAACGAACGTCGGATGAGAGAGATATCGCGTTCTGTTCAAAACGTCAAACATGCAAAAAAAAGGGGGATGCTAACTGTACAGTCCGTACGAATGCTGACGTGGCATGTCCGTACGACACGTGGTAGAGATGAATTGGCAGGACCGTACAACACGTGGCATTCATTTATTGGCAGATGTGGACTAATGATATGGCGACATGTGGCAGTTTTTGGTTGGTTGTACGGTGCCACGTGGCCCAGTCGTGGGCTGCCATGAATTAAATCTTGCAAATAATTTCAAGAATACAAGTCTTCTTCATTTTTAGATCAAGTTGGTATCAGAGCATAGGTTTTTGAAGACTTGATTATTTGCAAGTGTTTTGTTTT
>JZKD02S0552448.1:163647-179703 GCA_000966675.3 Picea glauca
ATTGAGGTTGGAAAGGTGAGGGAGCTATACCCTCATCTTCAGATAGACTGAAAATAGTCTTTTGGAGGTCCAAAAGATTTCCAATGGGGAGGTGTGATCCAAGGGATCAAATTTTTCTCAAAATTCAAAGTGCTCGGAATCGCTTCAAATCGAACAGGAGCATAGGCCTCGTCGTCACGAACCCAAATCAACTCGTTTGGGTTCAAACAGATGTTGTATGAGAGAGATATCGCGTTCTGTTCAAAATGTCAAATAGGCAAAAAAAAAAGGGGGATGCTGACTGTACAGTCCATACGGATGTTGACGTGGCATGTCCGTACGACACGTGGCAGAGCTGAATTGGCAGAACCGTACGACACGTGGCATTCATTTATTGGCAGATGTGGATGAATGATATGGCGACATGTGGCAGTTTTTGGTTGGTTGTATGGTGCCACGTGGCCCAGTCGTGGGCTGCCACGTGGCACCCTGTTATTGGGTTGTTTGGTCAAAAGTTTATGGAGTCCACCGGACTCAACCCCGTGACATCCACCTCTGTCCAAAGCTTTAACAAAGTCCGACCAACTGACGCGCCGCAATATGTGTCTTGTTATATATATGAGTTAATATATATTTAACTTTGATTTTTTTGTATGGTTGGCGCGGGGATCCAGGTTAGGGCTTAGCCCCAGCCCCCGGACGCACGACTCATATCCATATGACCATATAGTGGGATCCACGACCACCATTGGCGCGCTCGTGGATTTGGATTTTGGTTCAAACGTTTATACAACCAACGCCTACCACTTGTCATGATAACATTTTCTCTTAAAGTCTTGGCCCTTTTTATTTAAACGCGCGGTCACATGGGTCACACGACCACGGCCTTGGTGGTTAGGGGCTAGGCGCGCCCATAACCATCCTACATTTCGCATTGTTTGTGCGGTTGCGCCCGGTGCTGAGTTTTAACACATAAAAGCGCGTGGGGGCTAGGTTGAGGCAACAAGGGTGCATTTTTTCGATCCAGAGACAGCAAGTTTGAAGGGGAACTTCCAGGAAGCCTATCTTCTTCAATTTTTGGCCAAACGAGGTGCCAAAAAATCCCAGCTAGGGGTTTTTGGACATTCGGAAGCCATTGGAGCCATCATTTTGGCATTTTGAGCATTGTAAAGCACATATTTGAGCACTTTGAGCAAATAATACAAAAGATCCATTGGAAGCTGAACCAGGAGATGTAGCCCAAGAGAGGGGTGAACTCCTTTATCATTTGTTGTGTTATGTGTTTTATGTTCACTGTTTATTGTTGTTGTTTATATGCATCTTGAATGAGTAATTTGTATAAAAGTTGTGTTGCAAAATTGATCCATTTGCATTTTAACACATGAATTAAATCTTGCAAATAATTTCAAGAATACAAGTCTTCTTCATTTTTAGATCAGTTGACCACTTATGTTTTCTCATCTATTTGTGGATAAAATGATTTAGATCTCTTCAACTCCATGTCCATGTTCTTCCAAAGTGTAGTCCAAAAGACACTGAGAAATCCGGTATCCCTGTTTGAAATGATGCTCCTTGGTATCCCAAAGTGCACCTAGACTTGTTTAAAGAACATGTTTGTCAATTCTTGTCCTTTGATGGACTTTTTACAAGGCATAAGAATGTACATCTTGTTGAACCTATCCACTACCACAAAAATATAGTCATGTCCCTTTTTGGTTGTTGGTAAATCACCAACAAAATCCATGGAAATTATTTCCCAATGTTGAGTGGGTACTGGTAAGGGATGGTATATGCCTTGATTTCTATTATTAGGCTTGTTGGTACAACAACTTGCATCCTCTAATATATCATGCTACATCTTCTTGCATTATGGGTTGGTATACATACCTTTGTAAGTTAGCAACTGTCTTCCCAACACCAAAATGTCTTGCAACCTTGGAGGTGTAAGCCTCTCTGATAAACTGCAATCTTTCACCTTTAGGAACATAGATTTTCTCTAGCTTGTAGAGAAACCCATTCCAGAGAAGATAGTCAACTTTACTGTCACCTTATTCTACATGAATGTGTCCCTGTAGCTACTAAAACGCCTCTTTAAAGTCCTCATCTTCTATGTATGCATCATGGGTAAAAGGATCGATATGCATAAGAGTTCCCAAAGTTGTAATATTGGATGTGGGTGGCCTTGAAATCCCATCCACCAACTTTTCAGTTTTGCCCTTCTTATACTTGATGACTAGATGAAATTACTGCAAAAACCACATCCACGTGTATTGTTTGGTTTGTTGAAACTTACTCGGGGCCTGCAAATACTGTAGTGGTTGATGCTCTGTGTGGATAATGGTTTCCTTTCCCATTAGGTAGTGCTTCCACTTCTTTAGAGGTTGAACTAAGGCATAGAGTTCCTTATTATAGGTAGGGCAGTTTAAGACTCCCCCATAAAACATCTAGAAACAATAGCATAGTGGCTTACCTTCTTTCATAAAAAATGCTCCCATAACATACCCACTTGCATTTGTCTCCATTTCGAAGGGATTCTACAAATTTCACAATGCAACAACTTTTGCTAGACTGATCTTTCATTTCAGCTCGTCGAAATATTTATGTTGATTCTTTCCCCGCTGAAAACTTTTACCAATGGTTGTTATGGTGTGGAGTGGTGTAGAGCTGAAACAAATGCTATGAACTTCCCTACATAAACACCATCTTGCGATTCTTGGACATTCCAAAAAATGTAAAAACTTTTAAACCAAGAAATTACCATTGAGCGAGAGAGCTTTGAGTCATTATTTTGGTGAAAGCTGAAAATTATGGTGATTGCTTGAGAGGTCAGGATTTGAAGTCATAGACTGGAAATCCAAAGTTGGTGGTAAAGAGGCAGAGCAAAATCACTAAGAAGTATTGAAGGGGTCTCAATATGGGGCTTGCTTTGGTCAAAAGATAAGTTGATTCACTTGCTTGGTATTCGAAACATGATTTCCTTTGTTCTCTATCAATTATGAATTTCAATCTTCATGTGGTTTCTTGCAGAACAATTTTGAAGCTTTAGAGTATGCATGGTTCATATCTTTCATAAATTTTAGTGTCATCCCTTTAAATCATTTGGCCTTACTCTGCACTTCTTGTTGGTTCATGCCATTCGCCGTCTATCTTCTAAGAGGATCATTCATTGCCTATTTTCTTTCATTCGAGTCATGAGTATTTAGACATTGTCAAAGTAACGCAAATAGGCGTACACCTATTGGAAATGGCTAGATTTAATGAGCTTGTAATCACATATGGGCAATGAACATGATTTCATATGCTCTGAATATTTTTCGTCGTCAAATAAATGAAGGGGTGCAATTTTAACCATTAACTTCCTTGCATGAAAAAACATGTCGTTCGTCATGAAAAAGGGTGATTAACATAATAATGGTTGATCAAATTATTAATGACAACTTTAATAACTGCTCTAGAGGTTTTTATGGTGAGTGGCCCCCATTTAGAGTTTTTTACTTTGTTTCCTTACCACCTATTGGTGGGATGCTTGGGCCACTTTATGGGAATACCTCCTCCTTCTCGACAACTCCTTTGTTCCACCTCTGAGCCATTTCTATTACCCATCGGTTTAAATTTCATAAGTTTGTTTTTTTTTTCGTAGTTTCACCAGTTGCGTGTTTTTTTACTAAGAATATTGATGGATACGAAGAATGAATAGAATCAACCAATACATATACAAGAGTGAGTAGAATCAACCAATACCTACTTATCGACTTTCACCAGCCACTAGTTAGTGGTTGTGCTAGTCATGCCTCAAATAGAAATAATGTTATGTATTGTTCCAAAGTATACTGAGGGAGAAAGAAATCATGTTTTGTATTCTCGGAATTGGGTAAAGGTCATGACTATTATTGTTTTACGGAATAGATTTTGTCATGTCAAATTATCTCAAGAATGCCATATTTTGCAGGGTCAAGTGTCCCTTCGCGGTGATCAAGACCTGACCTGCCTGAAAGGTATTAAGGGGTCATGGTAATAGTCTAGTCTAGTAATAATAGGAGAATAACGAACGATAGCGGGGTAGAGTAATTGGTTGACTCGTTAGGCCCATGACCTGAAGACTGCAGGTTCGAACCCTGCCCCTGCCTCCCAAAATGATATCTAGCACAGGGTCGTAAAGTAAGGCCCTTTCTTCCCAGTCCTGATTCACCCTCCCTCTCATTTTTCATTGAGGGGAATAAATCATAGTACCTTTCCCTTCTTAAGAAGGGCAGGACCTTACCGCCCGCCTGAAATCTATTCCCAAACCTACCTCATTTTCACCCGGTAAGTAAGCTAGTTTTCGATCGATATTTCCCCACAAAACTGAGTTGAGTTATTGGCATTGGCACTAGCACTGGCACTAGCATTAGCCCCTATTTGATTCGTTATTATTAGCAAGCAAAATATATATGAGCATCATAATTTTTCTCTCGTTTCAACCTTGAAAATGATATGGGTCATACAAACAATCTGGTCTTATCATGAAATTTCACCCTATCTTGCTCTCCATTAGTCTTCATCATCATTTGATGCAATTACCATTTCACTGTGCATTGTGTTCATCGAGATCTAGTTTTCACTCATGAGAAAGCATATAACATCTTATGAGTCCACTTGTTATATGCATGTGGTCTGTTGTGACCAGATGTAAATAAAAAAACCCTCCCTTGTGGAGATGGGTAACTTCGCACAATCTTTCCTTTCACTGTGGCGCGATTTGAGGAAAATAAATGCACATTGAGAATCTAGTTTCCACGTTGACTGCGATGTCTTTGGTGGCCACTCACTCCATGAAGGTGGTGTTGGAAGGAGCCAATCGCATGGTGAGATCCACCACTTGCTCTTTCCAACTCCATCTCCTTTCCACAGTGCCTTCGCTCACAACGTCAACGATCCTGACCCCTGCATGGGATACGATTTCACTCTCAGACAGACAGAGCTACAGATTGTTGGGATTTGGTGACAACGAATTCCTCCAAGGATGGATTTGGATCCTATTATTCTGTGTTGGTTACAACCAAATAGACCAAGTTAGAATATGGATAGGAATTGCATTTAATAATCAGTTTCTTGTGTGAATGTATAAATTCATGTAAGCCAGTAGAGGCAAACGACTGAGTGAGAGAGACAAAGTGAGAACTTGCAAGTCTATTGTAATATCCATGATCTAAATAATAATACAATTGATGCCTATGTTTGGTGGACGTAGCCCAACCTTTGGGTGAACCACGTGAAATCCCTGTGTTTCTTATGTGTGTGATTGTTAATTATCATATGTGAATTGTGTTTTCCGCATTTGCAATTCTAAAAATTGATATCAAAGCTACTGCATTGGAGATTCGTGAATCAAGATCCATGAGGTGAGATATGTGGTGAAAAAGGTGAAATGAGTGAGCAGAGTGAGCAGAAAGTCATCAGCACTCCCCAGGCATTTTTAGAGAAGTGCTAGCGCTCCTCAGACACACTTGAGCGTTGAAAATTCAACCTAGCGCACCCTTTGAATAATCCAAGGAGCGCTCCCTTTTCAAAAACATTCGTATGATTTTTTCAAGAAGAAAAAGTTAAGGTATGGTGAAATTTTGGGTCTTTTCAAAATTACTTTTTTAAAAAGTGAAAGTCAATTCACGTGGAGGATGGAGGATGTTTTAAAAAGGATTATTATATTTGGAATTTAATATAATATTTTAAGGAATACCTTTTATGAGAGGTGGATCTCACGTGGATGATTAGGTATGAAGTGCATATAAAAGGTTTCATGAAATATATAAAAAAATTATTATTTTAAACTTTTTGTGGTTATTCTGTAATCTTTTTTTTTTTATTAAGGATTCACATTTAATCTTATTTATTCCTCCACATTTAAAAGGGTTTTATAAGAAGTGGGTATTGGGAGATTTTTTATGCTAATGGCTAAGACGCAGAGTTTAAAGTTTGAAGTTGAAAAGTTCAGAGGTAAAAACAACTTTGAGCTTTGGAAGCTCAAGATGCGGGATTTACTGGTGCAACAAGGGTTGCAAAAAGCATTGGCAGGCAAGTCAAAGAAACCAACAGCCATGATGGAATGGGAATGGGAAGATCTGGATGTGAAAGCTCTTAGTACCATCCATTTATGTTTGGCGGATGAGGTTATGTTTAATATCGTAGGAGAGGATACAACATCAGGCTTATGGAGCAAGTTGGAAATTCTCTATATGACAAAGTCCTTGACGAGCAGGATCTACTTGAAGAGACATTTGTACAGTTTGCGGATGAAAGAAGGTACAAAATTTGTTCACCATTTAAATACCTTCAATACCCTTATAGTTCAATTGACTAGTACGGAAGTTAAATTCAAAGATGAAGATAAGGCTATTACACTATTGTGTTTTTTTCCTGAGTCTTGGGATAATCTAGTCACCTCTATTAGTTTTAGCTCAATAGAAGTTTTAGATTATGACTCTCTTGTGGGAGCTTTGTTGGTTGAAGAGATGAGGAGAAAATCTAGTAAAGAAACCTCAACTTCAGAGGCAATGGTGATCAGAGATCAAACTAAAGAGCAAAATGAGAGAAGTTTTTCTCAATCTAAGTCAAGACACAAAAAGGGTAAATCAAAATGTTGGTATTGTGGCAAAACAGAACATCTCAAGAAAGATTGTTGGAATAGAAATGAATCTAAGGAAAACTCTACCGAAGCAAATTTGGTTGTAACAAATTCAGGTATGATTGATCAAGTTCTATCTATTTCTAGTAATTTACAATATCAAGAAGAATGAAAATTAGATTCAGGTGCCTCCCACCACATGTGCTCACATAGAAATTGGTTCATTTCTTACCAATCTGTTGATGAGGGTGTAGTGTTTATGGGAAATGGTATTCGTTGTAAAACTATTAGGGTTGGAAGTATTAGAATCAGGATGTTCAATGGTATTGTTAGGGAATTAACGGATGTTAGATATGTACACGAGCTTAAATCAAATTTGATTTCATTGGGAGTGTTGGATTCTTGTGGATATAAGTATACAGGTCAAAGTGGAGCACTCACAGTGTTGAAAGGTAATTTAGTAGTGATGAAGGCAACAAAGGTTGATAACCTTTATAAGCTGGAAGGGAGTACTGAAGTGGAATCTGAAGTGACAGATGTATCTTCTTGTTTATGGCAGAAGCATCAAGGTCATAAGAGTAAGAAAGAATTACAGGTATTGGTAAGCAGTAAATCATTTCCAGACTTAAAATCTTTGTTTTTGAATTCCTGCTTGTTTTATATCTCTGCAAGTTATGATGGTGGTATAAAGAGATGTTGTGTGTGGGATCATACTTCTCACAAGGTCATCATTGATAGAGATATAGTATGTATGGAGCAACCAAAAGGGTTGATTCAAGATCGCAACGGTAAATTTGTTTGCATGCTAGATAATTCATTGTATGGCCTATTGGTACCCAGGCAAATATACAAGAGGTTTGAATCCTTCATAGTGAGTCAGAATTTCTCAAAGGGTAGGAATGATTATACAGTTTATAGTACATTCACAATCTTGATGTTATTTGTTGATGATATGCTCGATGCAAGCCGAAGCATGGATAAGATCAGTAAGAAAATGACTCAAGTGGACAGGACAATTCAGATGAGGGATCAAGGAGCAGCAAAACAAATTAAGGGCATGGAAGTACACAGAGATGGTAATGGTAAGTTGTGGTTGGAGTTCAGTATGAACATTGTAAAACCAAATTTTATCCCTCTTTCTTTCCAATATAAGTTTTCTTCAAGCATAGGGCCTGTCTATAAAGAAGAAAAGGTTATGTCTCGTGTAAGTTCAGTAGGAGGTCTGTTGTATGTGATGAAATGGTTAAGACCAGATGTTTCACATGCTAATGATGTTGTCAGATACGTGACAGATTCAGGTGCTGCAGTGAAATGGGTGCTTCAGTGTTTGAGAAGCACAAATGTCACCTATAATGGTTACACTGAGATGGTATGTGATAATTATAATGTATATTTTACAGGTGTTTTGGATAGGAGGAGATCTATCACTAAATATGTCTCACAATGTAGTTGTGGAAGACATGTTGGAGGTGGAGTGACCCCTCAAGAAATCCAAACTCGTGCAAGTCACACAGGCGAGATCATGAAACCAGTTTTATTAGAGAAGATGCAGTGGTGCTTGGCTTCTCTTGGCTTGCAGAAAAGGTGATGAACAAAAGGAAGGAGCAAGGTATCAGGTTAATAGTTGTCAAGGTGGACATTGTTGAGATTTGGTGACAACGAATTCCTCCAAGGATGGGTTTGGATCCTATTATTATGTGTTGGTTACAACCAAATAGACCAAGTTAGAATATGGATAGGGATTGTGAGACGAACAAAGTTCACTCACACAATAATTATCCAAAATACTTGGAATATAACAAAATAATCCATGAAGAAATAATGTATAAAATATGAATAGATAAGATGAGATACAATTGAGAATGAGGACTCGTTTATATACCCACGCAGGGGTGCCCTTAACCAATAGTCATGTCTTTTGAGACATGTCCTTTCATTATTAATAATTATTATTTATTAATTAATTATTATGTTATGAATATCTATTTATGTGTATATTTATGTTCATAACAGATTGCATTTAATAATCAGTTTCTTGTGTGAATGTATAAATTCATGTAAGCCCATAGAGGCAAATGACTGAGTGAGAGAGACAGAGTGAGAACTTGCAAGTCTGTTGTAATCTCCATGATCTGAATAATAAGACAATCGATGCCTATGCTTGATGGACGTAGCCCAACGTTTGGGTGAACCAAGTGAAATCCCTGTGTTTCTTATGTGTGTGATTGTTAGTTATCATATGTGAATTGTGTTTTCCGCATTTGCAATTCTAACACAAATCTCGGAATCATAATCACTGGTAGAGGATTTCTACATGGATACGATTTCATGAATGTTGCTTCTCATGAGCTTATTTATAGAAATTATAGAATGGTGCATGCAGCAGATTCTTGACCATTAAAATAGAAAAAGAATTCCCATGGAAGGTGAATTGATAATGGAGTGTGAAAGCAAAATAGACGAATTGAATTGAATTGATTGATTTTAATGACATCTATGAGGCTGAATAGCCTAAGGGACCAAGAG
This sequence comes from Picea glauca, assembly GCA_000966675.3. Taxonomy (NCBI): domain Eukaryota; kingdom Viridiplantae; phylum Streptophyta; class Pinopsida; order Pinales; family Pinaceae; genus Picea; species Picea glauca. The sequence continues at coordinate 172,754 of JZKD02S0552448.1, forward strand.
AATAACAACTCTCTTGACACTCTTTTCAATGTCGAAACTTCTATTGTGAATCTTAACTAGAAGACGAGCAATCTGATTGATCTAATCCCCGTCAAATAGCTAGTACATATTGTCGACCTTTAAACTGTTTTCATACAGCCTGTTGCACATTCCATGACTTTTAATGGAGATGAAACTCAATGAAAAGCACACTCACCTTAAGTGGCAAGGGAAAGGCAGAATTGTGTGCATCTGGTCCATTGAATGTGAATTTATTATTAAGAAGCTAATTAATTTACTGAAAGTTAACATTATCTATTGAAAATTGAGTTTCTAGGACATAACAAGATAATTCTATTTGAGACTAAATAATATGTATAGTTCAGTAAAGCATTTAATGCACTATATGTTAGAATATATATAATTTAATTCAAAACACTTTTAAAATCTAAAACACTTTTAAATCTAAATATATATCCCAACATATAGCTCATTAAATCCTATGTTACCAAGTTATTTGCACTATATGAACTGAACAAAGCCTCAAAGCAGTTTTTCAAGAAGAAGGGAAAAAAAAAAAAAAAAAAAACCTTAAAAATACAACACACCACTTTCCTACAAAACAACAAAAAAAAACAAGAATAAAAAAAAAGATAAAAAAATAAAAAAAAAAAAAAAACGTAAAAATACGATACGACAATTGTCGAGCTACAGGCCAGAGTGTCAGATGAGAAATACAAATTGATTGCTTTGGCTTATCTGCAGACCCTATTTATATCGACGAGCCGGCAGTTGACTGATTAAATCTAAAGAAATGACCACCACAACAATTTTTTAATTTGCCCAGACTAGATCGCTTTCTCATGATTGTCTTCCTTGGTAACTAAGACGCTGGCTTCCCTACAGAAAAAATTAAACAGATTTGGCGAAGAAACAGTTAAATACAGAGAAATAAAAAAATTTAAACAGATTTAACGAAGAAACAGTTAAATATAGAGAAATAAAACTGCATTATGATGATCTACAAGCTCTCAAAACTCGCCTTGAGAAATCCGCCCAAAAGCCGGGGTATGTTAACTGACTCTCGATAGTCACTTCGTTTTGCCAATGGCCCATCTGAATCACTTTGGGTTCAGACAATAAATTATCGTCGTCCCCATCCCCATAGCCCTGAAAGTTGTTGTCAACGTGACCAGCTAAATCTCCGGCAAGAAATTCCGTGAGATTTGCATCGTCGCTGTAGCCGGCGGACTGTCCCGTCGTTGCCCGGCCGTTACTGGTGGCCTTGTGTCGTTTGGGTGCAGGAGGGAGGACCAATTCATGGTCAGGAAGGAGGGGCTTGTGGCCTTGGAACAAAATAACGTGGCTGAAGAGCTTGTCCTTCCGGGTGAACGTGGAGCCGCAGGAGCAACGCCACGGGTTGTGCCCACAGTGCTTGCCATGGGTTTTGAGGTCTCCCACGACCGAGAACTGCTTGTTGCATTTCTGGCAAGTATAGATCTTCGGGCAGTGGCTACGCTTGTAATGGTTCCTCAGAGAAGTTATCGATTTCAGGAGCTTGAACTTGCGGTGGTTCTTGTTCCGCCTGCAACTCTCGAACGGACACGAATACCTCCTTGCCCTCGGGGAAGAAGAAGAAGAAGAAGCCGCGGGCGGCCTGGACATAAGCGCCTGGCTCGTCTTGTATTCGTCTCCGTGGGCTCGCATATGCATTCGAACATTGGCGTCACGCTTGAAACCCTTGCCGCAGATCTCACAGAAATGCGTGTGCTCTGCCAGAATATTGCCCTCGTTTATCTCTATGATTTTGTAAAACCTGTCGCCAGGGGGAGCTTCTTCTTCTTCTCCCTCCGCTTTGATGGCCGAGGGGGATTTCTCGTCTGCAAACCTTACAACGCTCGCTCCATTAAGGCTTGGGAGTTTCCCAAACACTAACCCTAGCGGCGGCGCTCGATTCTCGGCTTGTATCTCAACGCAGGCGCCGGGATCTGGGCCTGGTTGAACATCTGCCGATACCAGATTCGCGATTTCTCTGTTCTGGACAGAGAACAACACAGATGCCGCGGTCACAATAAGTTCATACAAAATGGACGAGATAAACCCCGAAGCCGAAGCTGATTGATCATGGCGGCCTTCTTGAACGAATGCCTCCAGCTGCTGAGCTTGCTGCTGCAGAACTGAAAGATTCGACAATAGAACGTTGGGGTCCATTTCTGCCTGAGCCCCACTAGATAGACCAGCGCCCATTGCCGGCCATATACCCAAATTATTACTACTGCTTTGTAACATCCCCTCCGAGACCGAGGTTGGCAGTGGCGAATCAAAATACGTAGGGCCGTCGCCGCCATTCCCGGCTTCCCGTTCTTGATGAAGATTGGACAAAGCTTGCAGTTGTCTCTCTCGAAACCGTTCGCTGGCGTGATATTCAGCGGAGCGAATGGGATTGGAACCCTGGAGAAAGAAACCCCGTTCGTGGATGCAATCGGGATCGAACCGTAAATCGGCAGTCTTGAAACCCTGGTGGCCAGTTCTCGCAGAGTCCATTGCTTCAATTTCCAAAAGACTGACAGAGTCGTCGGGCATATTTTTCTTCTTTCATAAACACCGCCTTTTATATCATATCTGAGAGATTCTTCGACGTCGTTGCCGGATTGTATTAAAAAAAAGGATGGGGGAGCAAGAAATTGGGCAGCAACTTCTCCACTGACAGGTGAAAGTGCTGTGCTAGACGCACATTGCTCAATATTGGAATATAGTATGGTATTATTGGACTATATATATATATATCGTATTGATTCCAGAATTCAGTTCATAACGTCAGTAGACAGCAGAGGAGCTCATGTTTCCATACAGGTTCATTTGCATCAGAATTTTTAATATTTAATATTCATCGGTTTTTAATATTGTCCATTCTTTTTGTAAAGTGAGTATTAGCTTTGTCGGGTGGATGTGGTTTAACGGGGAGTGAGTTTATCTTGTTTGACTCAGCATAAAGGTAATTTCACAGCGTTAAAAAAATGTATACGTGTATGGATCAAAACCAATTTGAATTCTTAATATTAAGATGTTTGTGCCACGTAGAGCTTCATACCAACTTGGGCCAAGAAATTATTCTTAAAACAACAAAAAAAAATTGTTAATTTTTCACTTATATTTTTATTATGAGTAGAATTTACTACCACCACATGGAATGGAATGTTATGAAGTGCATGTGTTATCTTTCCTTTGGAGTAGGATTCAATAGCTAAAGGTTGCTAACAGAGGTCACCGCTTACGTTGGCACTGAAAATAAATCATATATAGCAATGTAATAAGACAAAAATATAATAGAAATCCGACTGTCAGCCTGCTGTAAAGCCTAATTCCAAAAATATAATAGAAATCCGACTGTCAGCCTGCTGTAAAGCCTAATTCCAAGTTCAAAATAAATTGCAAATGGCAAATTGGATTACAGTTCCAGGTTATTTGTTTTTTAACTAAGTTCAATATGAGCACGATGTTGTATACTTTATCTTTAATATTAAAGAGATTTTATGCATTTCTAAATAATATTGGAGTCATTTTATTTTGCAATTTTTTTCTTAATTATTTAAATTTGGCCATACAAAATGTTAAATTTCTTTAAAAAAAAGTATGTGTTATAAGATTAGCTTAGTCAATTCTCTTGAGAACCGAGTATAGAGAATGCATAATAGTGTCACAACAAATCATAAAATTCAGAGTAACAAATAGCAAACACGGAGAATATCCACATGTAAGGGAATGTTATTTTATTGCTGAATCTTGGAGATGCAACCTAAGAAAACAGGCTTACAACTATACCATTACATGTATAGATCCATTTGCGTTTACAGGCTACACATGTATAGATCACAGTATGATTGTTCGTGAACCAAGAAATGGTTGAACTCTAGCACATAATTCGAACCGTTGAAACTAGTTGAACTCCCGAAATCGTATTGTTGTCACATGTTCAACAATCTCCACCTTGACAACAATTTTACCTGATACCTTGCCCAGATTCATTCAACACCTTTTCTGCAAGCCAAGAGAAACCAAACACCATTGCATCTTCTCTAACAATACTGGTTGCATGAACATGTTTGCATAGTTTGCTTCAGTATGGGCCACTCCACCTCCTCTGAATCAACATAACCACAAACTAAATAACCGCAACCATTGTAAGTGATACTCGTGCCTCTAAGATACCAAAACACCCATTTACAATGCTCTTTACCTAGTTTTTCCATGTGTCCACTGTGAAAACCAACTGCATGTGAAATATTTAGTCTTGAACATTTCATCACAAACAACAACCTTCCTATTGAAATTAGCTTATGGTACACGAGACATATAATCATTTTTTTCCTCACTACTAGGACATAAACTTTGAAGAAAGCTTACAATGGAAAACTAAATAGATATTTACCGGTTTCACAATGTTCATATTGAACCTCATCAACATCTTATCCATAGACTTTTGTTGTGAGACAACCACAACTTACCATTTTTCCCATCTCTAGGTACTTCTATGCCAAAGATTTTTTTTGTCACTCCTAGATCCTTCATCTGAAATATCCTAGCCAACTTAGTCTTTAACCTGCTAATCTCAACCATGCTTGGGCTTGCAACAAACATATCATCAACATATAACACCAAGATAATGAATATTCCATTGAAACTTTTGAAGTAAACACAATGATCATACTCACTTATAGTAAAATTTTGGCTCACCATGAAGGAATCAAACATCGTGTACCATTGTCTAGGTACCTTTAGGCCATACAATGATTCCCTGAGTTTGCAAACAAATCTTCCTTTGCGATCTTGAACAACATATAATTGTTCCATGTACATATCTCTGCTAGTGATGATTTTGTGGGAGGTAGGATCCCATAATATACATCCCTTGCAGAAATTCAAAGATTGTAATTCTAGAAATAGCTTACGGTTTACCAGTACCTACAACCCCAACTCTTTCTTGCTCATATGGCTCAGTCGTTAATGCCATAAACAAGTAGATGCCCTTGATTCCTTAGATACCATTGTTGTTTCATTCACTTGAGTGCTTCCTTCTAGTTTGTAAGTGTTTCCAATCATTGTAGCATTAATCACCACCAAGATTCCCTTGGACAGTTTCAGTGCTCTACCTTGACCTGTAAACCTGTAACCTCCAAAATCTAAAACTCCCAAAGAAATTAATTTTTTTTTTATTTCTAATACATGTCCAACATCCATCAACGTTCTTACAATACCATCAAATATATTAATCATGATGCTCCCAATCCCAACAATTTTACAAAAAATATCATTTCCCGTAAAAACAACATCGTCGTCTATAGATTGGTAAGAAGAGAACCAACTTCTATATGAACACATGTGATGGGAAGCACCAGAATCTAACAACTATTCTTCTTGATATGTGAGATACTACAAACAAATAAAACTTCATCAACCATACATGAACTCGATTCAACCAGATTTGCTTCCTTACCGGAGACTTCGTTGGATTCTTTTCTCTTCCAACAATCTTTTTTAAGATGCCCTAATTTACTGTAGTACCGACATTTTAGCTTACTCTTATTTACCTTTAACTTGGAACTGGATGTACCTCTTGATTTCTCCCCTCTTTCTCTGGATCAACCTCTAGCCACCATTGCTTCTAGTGTGGAGGTTTCTATACTAGATTTCTTCCTCGCCTCCTCAAACAACAAAGCTCCTACAACATAATCAAACTCAAGGGTGTCGGTTGTGCTACAGATAATAGAAGTGAATAAATGATCCCAAGACTTAGGCAACGAACACAACAATGTCACTACTTGATCTTCCTCGTCGATTTTTACATCCATACTAGTTAACTAACATAATAGAGTATTAAATACATTTAAATGATCAACAATTTTGGTACCTTCTTTCATTCGTAGACTATATAGTTGTCTCTTCAAGTAGATTTGGTTTGTCAAGGACTTTGTCATGTAAAGGATTTCCATTATGCTCCATAATCCTACTGATGTCTCCTCTCCAATGATATTAAACAAAACTTCCTCTACACAAACAAATGGTACTAAGAGCTCTCGAATCTAGATCTTCCCACTCCTCATTTGTCATACCTTCCAGTCTCTTTTTCATTCCTAACAATGTTGTGTGCAATCCTTTTTGCACCAACAAATCTCGCATCTTCAACTTCCACAACTCAAAGCTACTTTTTCCATTAAACTTCTCCACCTCAAACTTAGCACTCGAGACTTTCACCATTCTTTACAAAGGCATTCATGGCTCAATACACGACCTCCACTAACAAGGGTTTGCAAGGAAGAATAAACCATTGATCCACTCGACCTCTGTGTACAAATCAGCCTCTTTTCCAACTCGAACTGGAATAACCTATGTGGCTCATCACAAGGGCTCTACCCCAAAAATAACTTTTGCACATAGACATAATGAACCTCTGAATAGACATAAAACTTGATTGGTCACTTCTCCTCTGCGGGACGCTCCACTTTTGTAATTGTTCTACAACTAGGGCCTCATTCCCCCCTTCACATCGATGGACTGAACTCAATGTGTTCTTAGCCCAACACACGCTTGCACGACTCCATATCCTTCACCAAGCTTCTGTGTGGCCTCTTTCATCTTCGCGACAGCCTCATGTCCCCTAAGCTCGGATACCACTTGTTAAGAACCGAGCACAAAGAATGTAGAACAATGTCACAACAAATCATAAAATTCATAGTAACAAACAACAAACACAAATGAATAACACAGAGAATATCCACAGGAAACATAATGTTATTTTATTGCTCAATATTGGAGGTGCAACCCAACAAAACAAGATTACAACCATACAATTTTCCTCTACATGATACACATGTATAGATCACAATCTAACTATTCTTGAACTAGGAAATGGTTGAAATCTCGCACATAATTTGAACCCCTGAAACTGGTTGAACTCCCAAAATGATATTGTC
>JZKD02S0552448.1:192058-204728 GCA_000966675.3 Picea glauca
CAAGGGTTTCGTAATGAACAACTTCACTTTGAATCCATATTGTAAAAATATGATGATATTACAAAGATAGGGCATGCCTATATATATATATATATATATATGTATGCCCTTTGTGGTTTTTATGAAGAGTCGTGACTTTTAGTAATGACCTTTTATAACATTAATGTTTAATTTACTTAATTTATTATTTTAATGTCTTTATATTATATTATTTATTTATTGTAATAGAATGACAATATGAAAATCAATATATATGCAAATATAAATCACAGTAATTAATATACATGCTAGCTAATGGTAGGTTTGCCAACATAGCCATAGGCAATATTAGTACCTCCATTGGATAAGAATGTATCTATGGTCTTATATTTCTCTCAAGTAGGATCTATATCACTCGACAGGACCATAGTTCCTATAGAATCAATAGTTGGTGCAACTAGTGGCACAGGTGTAGTAGGGGGATGGATGGATGGATTTGTAGTTGGTGCATCTAATGGAGTAGTAAGTTGATCAGTGGATGGATAAATATAAACTAATGTAGCTAGTGGAGGATCTAGAGTAGTAGGTGGATTTGTGGATGAATTAGTAGTTGGTGTAATTGGTGGCATTGGTGGAGAAGAAGGTGGATCGGTGGATGGATTAGGAGTTAGTGTAATTGGTGGTGCGGGTGGAGTGGAGGAGTGGGAGGATATGGTGGAAGAGGTGGAGGAGGAGGAGAAGCTATAGGAGTAGGAGAAGTAACTAGAGGAGTAGTAACCTCTAAAGACTGAGTAGATGAAGAAGATGGACAAGAATGTCTTGCAGCTCATTGCTCAACCTCAACCCTCACTCGAGGGAGTAGGATGGAGATAGTAAAAATATGACACATCAATAACATCATATATTGGGGAAGGATCACATATATATCTACAATCTTGGGTTCCTTCATGATGAATTGAGGTCATATTGAAGCCACTCATGATAGCCAACGATCAATGTACATTATCTATATGTAACCAACTAACAAAATCTATGATTTAGTCTCCATGACAAGTGAGGGTTGTTGACCGAGGGTGGCTCATTATCCTCACCCATGTTTGAACTAGGATGGTGAGGCCCCTCACAAATATTCGATTTAATATATGCAAAGTAGTAGACAACAAAAATTAGACAATTTATATAAATCTTATAATCGATCACATGTGCATTAACACAAAAAAATCTATAACTAGAATAATTGAAAGATAATAATAATATTACCTCTTCTATATAATGGCTTAGCCTGACTAAATAGAATGTTTAGACATCCTTGCACATGAATATTGTATGAGATAAAGATTGTGATCAACCTCACTAGTTAACAAAGACAAAACCTATAAACTCATTGACCTACAAGGGTACTTCAACTAGCCCCTCATGGGAAACATTTGGTCCTGCATGTGCATACACATATTAGTCGTCAGCCTAGGAGGGAGTCAGTCGAATGTCCACTAAGTGACTAGAAACATCTCAAAAAATAAAGTAAATAGGTCTAAAGTAAAGAGAAGATACATTTTCCCTCAAACACGCTACAACAACAATCTAGAGAAGTACAAAACTATCGTTAAAAAATGGCAAACCACAGAATCATTCTAGGCTTGTGAAATAAACTATCTACATAATACAACATAGTGTGACTAATGCATTTCCAATCAGAGATATGGTGTGCTAGTGTCATGGTGATCAAGAACAAGCACCTAACCTCCTTTACTCCAAAAGAATTTAATCTTAATTGGCCCCTAGAAACATGGAAGTCAATGGGACCAATGATGTCTACACCGGCATATCACTACACATATGTCAATTGACTCTGACCTACATTGTCAGTAGGCAGATTGGAAAAATAGGGAAAATCCTCCCCCCTCCTAGATAGCCTAATGATAAAATAAATATCCTCCTATATGGGTTGGTACCAAATATTGGGACCAACCTTGAACACCTACCTACCATGATCCCAACAATGAATAAACTACATCAATGAGTCTATGTTCCCCTTGAAAGAGTTAACCTTCTCATAAAACTTAAGGAGTCCAGCATCCCTCAAAAGGAGATGAGTCTAAGGAATAATAGGATGAGGGAACATATTCCTCTCCCTCTCTTGGGCCTTCTATATACGCATGAAGTTATATGGGTCAACCTACAATTTTTGGAACTATCCCTAATTCACATACAAATCTCATTGGGAAAAAATATCTATAAAATAAACAATCTATGCTAAATTACCATTTGAAATATCCATTAAATATTTAACTTCAAAAATTTTGCATAAAAAATGTGTTAATTTAATTGGTGTGCCCATTTTAACTAAATGCACCATACATTGTGCGCTACAATTTCCAAAACATGCCAACAATTCTGGCACGCCATATTTATAATATTGCACTATTAATGGTGTTCCTACTAAAAACTTCATGCATGGATAAGTTTTATAAATATTATATGATATCCTTGTGATTTCCTTATCATTGGATAGATTGTATGACCACACACCAACGTCGGTGCAGCATAATATTTTCTAGTGCAATGATAACTATAGTGTGATATAAATAACTAAAAGAACAACCATCCCTTGGTGTTGTTACCAAGGGTTTGTGGTGTGCCACATCTTAATAGGGAATGACTATTGGTGCCTCTATACATTCATTAGGGCACAAGAGTGCACATAGAATTCACACATCCATTCTTATAATTGTTTGGTGTGCTTACAGCTCTTTGACACACTGTGCACCATTACGAATGATATAGGAACCACACATCAGTGCTACCTAAATCAGCATTGTGCACTTATGCACCTATGTGCACAATGGCAATGCTTAGTGTTGTTACCAAACATTGTTGGTGTGCCTAAACTTATGTGGAACACCACTCTTGGTGCATCCATACATTTATTAGTGCACTGGAGAGCATAGGAAATTCCAAGTGTTAAACTTAACTCTTCAATGTGCTTACAATTATGTGGAGCACCACGTGTCAGTGTAGCCTATAAGTGCACCAACAAGTGGTGTGATCCAAATGTCAAGGCCACACTGAGAGAAATTTTTCAAAAATAAATTTAAAAAAGCAACCAAATTAAAGCCCAATTTTAAATTTTAAACCATTGAAAATGTAAAGAGATAAGAATTAATTTACCTGGTCTTTTCTCCACCTAGGAGGCATGGTTGCCACAAAGAAAAAATTACAATTTGGTACAATGTGCAAAATTCCAAAACAAAGATAAATCCATCGTGGAAGAGAAGAAATTGAGAATTGTGACAATCTAGTAGTGCCACACAATGGGGCAATCGTAGGGGGATTGTGAGCATTGATATTTTAACCTTAATCTGTGTGTCGTAGGGGGATTGTGAGCATTGACATTTTAACCTTAATCTCTGTGTGTGTGTGTGTGTGTGTGTTACACACCCAATGTTGTTATGTCTATCGAGTACACTGATTAGTTTGTTTTAAAAATATTCAATGTTTTAAAAAATATTTTAACATATATCGGTGCACGTGGTAGGTTTATGCACCAATGTTGTTAAATGTATTGGACCCGTAGTCATTCCGTTTTTTAATTTTAAAGACCTATCATGTTGTGGTTGATATGGTTACACATCGATGTTGGTTAATCTATTTGGTGCATCGACAAACAATTTATGAACAAACAACTAATATTTTTTATAAAATATTTTAACCTACTTTGTACACATGGTATTGTTATGCACTAGTTCAATTTAATATAAATGGTGCACCAATAAGAATTTTTTGAACAAATAGCTCATATTCTTTCTAAAATATTTTAACCTAGTTTAGTGTGAAGGGTATGGTTATGCACTAGCGTGGTTGAATATAAATGGTGCATAAACAAGTTTTTTTCGAAAAAATAGTTGATATTTTTTATAAAATATTTTAATCTACCTTGGTGCATGTGGTGGGGTTATGCACCGATGTGGTGGGGTTATGCACCGATGTGATGGATAAGTAAGTCTGGGCATACCATTTAAGTGCATTAAACAAAAAACATTCCCTAAAACCTTTAGCTACCTACCCCCATTAGTATCTTCGCTAAAAATAAAGAAAAAATAAGTGATTTTGTAAAAACCTTTGCATTTGCAGCATCAGTTTGAGTGCAGTGGGCAGTGATGTCAGCATATTAGATGTGTGTGGAGGATAGGCTAGCTGGAGATAGAAATTGGTATCCTTGGAAGGCCAGGATTGTCTTTGTCTTAAAGGACCTCGAACTATGGGATATATTTCAGGCGACTATTCTTGTTCCTCCTGCTACTGCTCCCGTCTTGTTAGCAGAGTTCAAGAAAAGAAACAACAAGGAAAAGAGGATGATATGTGATGCAATGCGGGATCACATCATTCCCCACTTGACTGGGAGAGCCTATGCATTTGATATGTGGGCATCTCTATGCCATCTTTACGAGAGCTCTAACCAGAACCAGAATATGGTTATGTATGATCGACTCAGGGGCATTTGTATGCTCCAGGATGAGTCGGTTACTTATTACCTTGGCCGATACACCCATATCAGAGATGAGCTTGGAGACATTGGAGAGGTAGTGGACCCAGATTCTATGGTGAGGACAGCCTTAAACAACTTCACCAAACCATGGGTTCCATTTGTTCATGGCATTGTTGCCAGATAAATCATGCCCACTTGGGAGAGGATGTGGGATGATTTTGTTCAGGAGGAGACTAGACTTACATCAGAGACTTTTGGACAGCAACAGACATTGCAGGGTGATGAGGATCTTTCTCTTTGGACAAAGGGAAATAAGAAGACCGGCAAGGGAGGTCGACAGGGTCCCAATTTTGGGGCCCCACCACAGGGAGAGAGAAGTGGTGGGTAGAAGAGAGACATGAAAACAGTGATATTCTTTGCTTGTAGAGATATGGGCCACTATGCAGGACAGTGTCCCAAGAAGAAGAAGAAGAAGCAACAAGATGATTCAGCAGCGACAATAGAGGAGCTTGAGTTCGATGCACAATTTGCGAGAGAGTGTGCATTCGCTACTTCTTTGTCAGCTGCCACACCATCTAGCGTCATGTGGGGAGACAAAGTTGAGGAGGACCTATTGACTCATAGTATTGATTCAGAGGGAGCTCAGACTCAGTTTTCATGAACACCATCATCAGGGGTGACTGGTCCACCCGGGACAGATTCAGTTTTAGATTTGTCGAGACAGAGGGTTGGTGTAGGGGATTTAGAGCATCAGAAATTCATGAGGAGGAGGAGTAGCGCACCACGAAGGCTTGAGCCTCACTTGGCTACAGAGATGGGCAGATCAAATTTTGGTTCCACTTCAGGTGGAAGCTACTTGGCGAGAAGCCAAGTTGAGGATCTTGGTGAGATGTCGAGATCCAGGTACTCTTGGTGAGATTCCAAGAGGGGTAGACTCTTGATGAGATGCCAAGAGAATGACTCTTGGTGAGATGCCAAGACTAGTGACCGTTGGCGAGATGCCAGGAGGTATAAATCCTTGGTGGGAGACCAAGGTTGAGATTTTTGGCTTGATACCAAGATCTAGGTGATCTTGGATAGGTGGAGAGACACTTCCATCTATATATCACGCAGATTGAGAAGATCTGTGTCAAATACTACTTTCATTGATCAGGGTACAACCATACTCACCGAGTATTTGCCAGTAGGCAACCATGTCCACTATAGGGATGATATTGGTGGTGAAGGGCACTTTCCTCGGTAAGAGGGAGTGTTGAGATTTGGGTACCTTGGAAAGTGGTCCCCTTGTGTTTGTGAGCCTCTAAACACAAGAGGGAAATACTTTGCACCGTGTACCAAGTACTTTATGTATAATTTCACTTTGACTAAGGAGATTTAAGCCAAAAGTGAAATTTGGTCATTTAAGCCTAAAATGACTATTAATTCACTTTATGGGTGAATTGAGGGACACAAAGTGAAACTATGGAAACTTAAGTAAAGTGGGTTTTGGGTTGAGATTCTTTTGAGATGATCTCAACCATTGATTAGGGATGAGATGAGATAATCTCATCCACACATACTTTAGTTTTCCTTATGCTTCCTTAAGGAGGGCACAAGGGCAAAGAAGAGGATTATTGTTCCTTGTTATGTTCACCAAGAGAGTTTGGAGAGGAGCATGAGGATGAGGTTGGAGGCATTGAGTGAAAAAATCTTGGGTGCCCCCATTCATGGAGGTATCCAGGAGGCTTAGTCCTTCATTTATTTGTGGAGCTTGTTCTTTCTAGGAGGAGTGTGCACTTGAGGAGGAGGGCACACAGCTAGCAGGGAGGACTTACAGTGCTCAAATTGTAGTGAGGACAATTTCAGTGGAGAGCTACATCACAGATTTAGATTTTGGTGCAAGGGTTTCTCCACCAGAGCTTCCATTTGGCAGAGCGCTTCAGCTCAGTGGTTTTGGCAACTTGTGAGGAGGGTAGGGCGCATATCTACCATTTGTACTTGTGTTTCAGCTTGGTTCAAGCTACTATTGTATCAGGTTCATTTGTTTATTGTACTTGGTGTACGCCACCTTCTATTCTCCACATGTATACACTCATATTCCAAATTGGTTTTCCCCGGGGGGTTTTATCCAAGGTCATGTTGAAAAAAAATACATGTGTTCATTTTCATGTATGCTAGTGTTTAGAACAACATTATTTCAACTCTAAAAGATCTTTAGGCATGTTACATAGTTTATGGTATGCATGTGCTAACAGTTTGTGACAAAAACTACATGCTAGAGAACATATATGGCCTATATAACCGTAACATAACAACAAAGAAGTTATTGAACAGTTTGTTCTTATAAAACAACAACAAACCCTTGTTTGACAGTTGAAACTTAGAGCCAACTTGAGTTCAAAGACATACCTAGTTGGAAGCTTGTTAGGACCTGGAAAATCTTCAAATCTAAAGACTTATTCAACTGCCCTTCAAAGCTCCTTCAAAAGAGAAGAGAACCAGATAAAGACTGACTCTAATCAACAAAGATTTGCACTCTCTCCAAAAATAAATGAGTACATAAGAAATATTACTCCAATAATAACTCCCCAAAAAGGTATCAACAAATCTTTCTTGGCTACTGTTTTTCTTATCATAATTTTGGGCATAAAGCATTAGACTGTAAAGTTTATAGAAAGAACTATCATAAAAATGTTCAAGGATATGGCCATAGGAACAACAAGTCTAGTAGCAATCAAAGGAGTAGAAACTATAATTCGTTTTATCCATTACAAGATTAAAATATTGAATGCTACAAATGCAACAATTATGGTCATAAAGCTAGTGATTATAGACTATCAAAATATTCCATGAAGACGAGTATTTCCAACAATCAAGAAGAAAAATATAAGAAGATATGAAAGGAAAAAAAAATAGAAGAAGAGGAAACAGAATGTAAGGTAGCCTTATATGCCAAGAATAAAAGAATCCAATCATATGTTGACAGTGGATGTTCAAAGCATATGACAAGAGATCAAAACAAATCCCCTAATCTGGAAAGGAAAGAAAAAGGAAGTGTTATATTTGGAGATGATTTCTCCTCCAAGATACTTGGAAAGGGTACAGTTAGTATGGGAAATAACATAGCTAAAGCAGAAAATGTGCTATTAGTTGAAAATTTGAAGCCTAATCTCCTCAGTGTGAGCCAAACATGTGAGGACTTTTCTTATTCACTTTTTTATTCATACTCTTTTATTTATTTAATTTCTTCTTCATCATCATTTCGTAACCTTTCATCAAATTGTGGATTATCTTGTGATTTGATCCCTTTTGTTTTCATAGCATCCACTTTTACATTTGCACTTTCCACAATATTGTGTAGCCTCAGATTATAGCATCTATAGGCCTTTTTGTTGGATGAGTAACTAATAAATATGCCTTCATCTGATTTGGAATCAAATTTTCCTAGCTTATCATCATCTCTCTTTATGTAGCATTTTCTCCCAAAAACTATGAAGTGTTTAACTGATGTTGGTCTGTCAAACCACAACTCATATGGTGTTTTGTTGTGGTTAACTTTAAGTTGTGCTCTGTTAAGTATGTACATTGATGTATACACTACTTATATCCAATATATATATGATAGTTTTGCTTCATTTAACATGGTTTTGGCTTCTTCTTGAACAATTATATTTTTCCTTTCAGCAACTATGTTTTGTTGAGGAGTTCTTGGAACTGAAAAGTGTCTTTTAATTCCACGTATTTCACAAAATTTGTTGAACTCATTTGAGGTAAATTCTCCTCCATTGTATGATCTTAGGCACTTTATTTTGAGATCAGACTCATTTTCAACTTATTCTTTGAAGACTTTAAATTTTTCGAATGCTTCTGATTTTTCTTTGAGAAAGGATACCCAAGTCATTCATGTATAGTCATCAATGAATAAAATGAAGTAATGTTCACATTGTATACTTTTAGTTCTTGTTGGTCCACAGAGGTCAGTATGAATAAGTTGTTGTTGAAGAAAATATATGAAATGATCTTACTTAAGCATTTTTAGATTTTGTTTGGCTAAAGAAAAATAAACGAGAAATCTCACCCTATGTTTATAGCCAACAAAAATAACATCCTAACTCACAAGTATTAATTACCAGTGCTTAGGCTAGTCTTTTATCAATAAAAATCTTGTTGAAAATTTACATTTTATGTAATTTTTTGAATATAACAGTTGTTGAAATAGATGTAAAGACAGAAGTAAAGACACCAAGATGATAATCAAGACAGATGACACATAAAGCAATCCTTTATTTCATTCCAATTCACCAAAGAGTCATTATTTTACAAAATTTCATGCAGAAATTTAGGACCAAAGTCAAACTTAGACATCCCCGATGGAACATACAAAAGGACCTCCGACAGAAAATCAAAAAACTGAACTCTAAAAGCTAGAAGAGCTTGCCACAGATTGTCACCCACTCGACTCTACACAATAGCCTTTGTCAGTCATGAAAACTAATTCACAAACAGACAAGTCTACACAGACTATCAAAGATAGATCAACACCTCTAAAAAACAAGTGTTTGAATGATGTAATTCAACCTTGAATCTTGTTGTCTACAATAAGACCCTGCTATCATAAAAAGAATTAGGCTTGTGATAAATTAACGAATGAATGAAAAATAAACTATCTCAACATAAACTCAAAGAGCAAACCTTAGTATGCTTCTCCTTCTATCCTCCTCATGTTCCTCCCTTTCCTTTTGCCTTTAATCAATTCAGAATTGGTTGAGGTAGTTGAACCACCTCATTAGTTAAGTTAACTAAATATTCAACCAACTTTTTAGTTAAGGGGGGGGAAGTAATAATCATAATAAGGGTTATAAATAAATAATAACTAATAGGTGGGACCCCTTATGACTCCCTTTAGCTCATAACATCATAACATAACTAGTTAGTTAAGAAAAACACACCTCCTTGTGACTCCCATCAACGTATTCACATTTGACAATTTAGTTCATGATATTTGAAATTATTTTCAAAAATATTGCTCATATATCCAAAATAAAACATGTTATCCAAAAAAATTTGAAGTCAACTGTCATCAACAATAGATAAAATAAAAACTCAAAAGCCATATTTCCCACTCTGGGATGCAATCTTTCCTTGATTGTTGCTGTCACCTTTCGATTTTCCCGAATTTGCCTTTGGTTGCACTGAGCCTTTAGGCCTAATCTCGTTAATCACGTGGGAACAATCATTTCACAAATGCATCCGGGAAGACACGGATTTGTCAGAGCCATTGGAGGGTGAGGAAGGGGCAGCAGTGGCTTTTCCTTTGTCAGGGCATGGTGGGACTCGGTTTTCAACCTTTTTCTAGCATGAGAGGACTGCACTGGTGAGTGGGGGGAAGCTTGGACAATGGGGTTAATAGGCGGAGGAGAAGGTAGGGATAAATTAGGCAAGCCACGATGCTGGGAGATTGTCAGGTGGACAATCTCTTGCCATCCATCATTTTCGGGAACCTTGGGTTGCAATGAGACGTGAGGAGGCATAGGGATACCAAGGGCTTGTGGAACTTGGAAAGGGAGCCTTTCTGGCCTAGGTTCGACCACTCCTTGCCCAATCCAATTGAAAATTCTGGCCTGAAATGACTGGCCAAGCTCTTGTGAGTCAGCATCAAAATGTATGGAGAACCTTGGCCTTCTTGGGCCTCTATTCCAATTACCACTCCCTCGGTTTCCTCGGCCATGGCTACCTCGACTGAAAAAACTCATTCCTACATGCATGATTGATTAGAAAAATAGTCTTTTAAATAACCATACATGACAACTCTTAAAAATATGAAATAGATTTGGCTCAGCAATGTAGCAGACTCATGCAATCCAATCCATACAATTTTTTTAACTATTTATCAATGAGCAGGGGATGAATAAAGGGTCCTAGGATATGTGAGGGGTTTGTATTGAGTGAAACATGATATGATGAGGGGGGGGGGGGATGGTTATCGCTCAAAGAAAACAACAATCAACTGCAAACCAAAGAAAACATCATTGTAATTCAACCAAGACACTGTTATTGCCAACTGCTTCAACACGGAATTTTTCTTGACTGTAATCAATTTTAGAACAAGGAGTGGAAAATGAATGTGGGAAGGAGATGGGGTTGTAATTAGCGAAAAGAGAAATAATGGTGGGGAATGAGAGCGGGTATTGTTCATAAAATTAATTAAGTAATCCATATAATCAATCTATTAAAAGGAGATACACCAACCAAATGATCATTATGACCCAATAACAATTATTGTGTATCAACTAGTTCATTGTTCATAATCAAATATCTAACACAGTGCCATCAACAAGACAGTATACATTCCACAACAATCTGTAAGGGAGTTATGTTCCTCTTATTCATCCAATTAGCATCTTATAATAATTCTCAAATGTACAATAGTAACCATTTCCACTCTGTCAATCACCAAAATCAACCACTCCCCACACATTACTTCAATCATCAAATACACTCAAAAGTTGTGTTTCAAAATTGCAATGAATTTATACTGTCACTACAATCGGGCCTGTCATTTAAAATTCATAACATTCGTTAAACATACATAGTGGACATCCAACCCAATAATCCGTATTTAAATTGAAAAAACCCTGACTCACCATTTAAACAGACAGACAACAGCCACCATTCCAACTCATGCTATGTTGTAGAAAACACAAAATAATTCAATCAACGCAAGTGTAATTATGTGACTGCACAAGCCCAATTCAATGTGAATCTAAATAATCAAAATGATGAGCTATCCATCCAATTCAACAAGGCATCAACAGTAGGCCCAAATTCATAACACAAGTCGAATTGCAACAAAGACATGTTTAAAAACTCTGTGACTATCTCTGAGTGCGCAACCCAAAAAAAACACGTATAGCATACACAGTGGGTAGCCATACCATAAACACCATGATGCAACATTCCCATTTGACAAATTTAAACACATAGTCAACCTATCGTGTCGAGTTATCAATCCGCTACGAGGAGATAGCAACAAAATTGCTCAAATCAATCAAACTGTAACAAATCATACTGTGTAAAAACTTGTGCCCATTCTTGATGACGTAATCAAATAACCATAACGTATACAGTGGGTGGACATACCATAAGCACCCCGATTTTAATAATCATTTGGCCATTAAAAACACACAGTTACAGTAATTATTGAGTCATGCTTATAGAAATGCCACTCATACCAATGTATCAAGTGCAAAGCATCATTGTGCATTGATCAATTAAAAATAGTGTTGGGTGATCAATTTAATAAACACAAGGACAACGACTATGTATTTGATCCAACAACTCATTTTAGTTAACCATGTTGAGCTTACCCACCCAATAATAACAATCGTAGTGACTAGATGCCAAAACCAACACCACTGTCATACAATCAACGGGGCGAGCCAGTAATCAATTCTACACCAATCCATAACAACCAATAGTAAACCCAACAGGCCACAACGGTCTTCTCTACCAATCCTCAGGCTTGAGGAGTCGAGGGTTTGTTATGTGGACCAACACAGGGAGGCTAGAGTTGACTTCTCTCAATGTTGAAAACCTCTGAAACCAACGGTGCACACATAGAGAAAACCACAATTCATTTCGTGGACAGGTGACAAATCCCGCAACAGGAGAGTCTATGAATAGAGGAGCACGGCTCCAATTTTGGCCTGGTAATGATACTTAACATATGCGGGGTATAACCCTCGTGGCTCTCCAGTCAACCAACTACAATGATGAGGTGCAAACAGGGCCGAAAAGAAGCATTATAACCCACTGTGCGACCATTAATAGCGACAACAACCCAATGCCCAAGTGAATAAAGCGCTTCCAACCATTAAACCCCATGAAAACCAAAGACTGGGTATGGTGATACGAGTGTGTGAAGGCAGCCAGCCACTCAAGACCAAACGAAACCCTCCAACTAAACCAACAAGGAAGACAGAGATCCTTTATGGCTGCTAACACCTAGGATGACCAACAACACTGTGACTTTAACATCATTGCAGAGAAAACCATCAAAGCTTCATTCTAAAAACCACAATTTTACACAGTTGCAATACTCAAGGAAAGCACAACCCATACATTCGAGCCAATATCCATTTCATAAACAGAGTCGACTCCTGGATGGCCAAAAAATGTTGGTTGTGGAGCCTGATTATCTTCCTGATTCAGAGGTCCTTGCTTTCA
>JZKD02S0552448.1:233606-247673 GCA_000966675.3 Picea glauca
TCTCCTTAACAAGTTATCTACAATCAAATCAACTATTCATTGGGATGTTGTTTGATGCCTAATCGTGTCTACATTCATAGAGAACTTTGGTGGTCCTATTTTTTCACTGATAACAGAATGGTGATCCTTTTTGTTCACCAATTACCAAGGGAATATTTAGACATGGCAATTGTTCACTTCCTGAAATTCTACTCTCTTTCAAATTTCATTTCAAATGAGCCATTCAACATCCATATTGGTGGTTTTTCAAGCATATCTTCATCGAACTTCAATTTAGAAGCTTTAGATTGAAGATTATACCAGTGTATGCACTAGTTCATGTCGCCTTACTAGTATAATTATTTATACTTATGATTGAGGGGGGGGGGATGTTAGACTATGAATCCCTAGACAATAACAAAGCTTGAGATCACCTTCTTATGAGTTGTCATCCTTATCTATCGATGAGGTGTTTCCATTTTCCACTAATGAGTTGTCAATGATATCTAGATGTAGAGGTGATCAAATACATGTAATATAAATTGATATCATGAAATGACTACACCTGTTGAGAATGACTTAAAGCTTTTTCTTCCAAGTTCTCTTTTTGTGCTTGCTTTTGCTCCATTTCTTAAGATTGATAGCAATATGGAATTTCCCAAGGCCAGTCAATTTGATAGGCAAGAAATAATTTACAATGTTGTTCCCTCATTTATTTTATTGGCAAAAGTTTTGGATGGTTAAAATCCTTTACCTTTTTTAAAACTAGCTTTATCTTATCACGATGAGATTAATGCATCCAAATTTAGAATCAGGGGAGTCATTACCACCATTCAATTTGGTTGTCTTTAGCGAAGCAATTGAATCCATAGGCCACAAATTTGATAATACATGGTTTTTCCCAATTACTTGAAATTCTATAGGGAAAAAAAGTGTATTCCATACTTGGAGTAAATGTGAATGTTATCTAGTAAATTATTAGTCATGCATAGGGGCATTCATTATCCTAATATGTTGTCAATAACATCCAACCCCAATGAAATGTGTGGCCATTTTTGGTTTACAATCCTCTACATAAATTAATAAGTTAGATCTTTGTGATTGAATTCAATTTTCCAATTCTTTGGTGCACAAAAATATCTAACTAGATTAAAGAGTAAAACATATAAATCCTATGAAGTGGCATCATACAACAATCGCTTGCATCTTAAACAAGTAGATATTCTAAAAGGTACAATAACAAGTAGCCTTTTGTTAGGTTGTTATGGCAAGTTCAAATTTCCAATGTAAAACAAAAAGAGAAGGTTTCAATTAAGTCAACCTAAAATTTGTCAGATAATTTAAGGCCAAGAGTTGGAACTTCACGCATTCCTCTTTTAGGCAAGGTTGTGTTCATGGTCATTTTCCATTTTACCATTGCATGTACTAAATTAATAACTACATTATATGAGACATATAGTTTATTTTATTGATGGAAACAAGGAGTGCATGCTAATTGGCGGGTAGGCCTTATTTATCAAGTATTCACCCCTAACATGTGGGCCTTTCAAATGCTTGCTAAAAATATTCATCCCTAATGTCGAATAGAGTTCCTAGGCATTATGAGTTAGAGCCAAGTTTCAACATTTAGGTAGGATATCAAGAAATTTGATGGAGCTTGAAAAATATGTTATTTTGTGGAGGTCTTGTAGCCACCAAAAACATAGATGGTAGTTTCATTATGTAGTTTTTCATATATAATTATCAACGGACCCTTCAAGGTTACTATAACCATTCCTTCTAACTATGATGATTCCTTAATGATCATTGGATTTGATAACCAGTAGCAATCCGTGACAATGTTTAACATGCTTATATCAATGGTTTATTGCCTATTTCTTGGCCCTTAATATCTATATCCTCTATTTCTAGGTGTCATGCTCAACAATTTCACTATGAGATAATGTTAGTTGTTGTTGCCTTGTGATGTCATTTATGTTATAATGATTCATTTATATCATTGTTTTAGCTTGTTATAATGTAGTAGTTTTATTGATTAGTATACTTTTAAATGTTGTTCAACAATATTGTTACCAAATTTATTTATTTTTTGAATGATGAAACCACATGTAGGACATCAAAGGAAAAGATCATGTCATTATGGTTGAAGAACTAAATGATGACATTAAGAATGATGCTTAACATGATGTTGTTTAACATCTATATATGTATACCTTTTTGTTTTTTTTAAAAGTTGACATAAATTCCAAGAAGGTGAAAAAGTCAAAGTGTTAGATCATATGATGATTCACTCACTTTCTATAATCCGTGGAGTGAAATTGACTTGTGAAGATGGAAATGTCAATATTCTTAAGGTCACAAGTAACATCCAGCTTTCTTAAGGAAGTTTCACATGGTTGCCTTTAAAATATTTGGAAAAGATGATGTAGCTAATAATTTTTATACACTTGAAAACTAGTTGGACAAACCATTTTATCATATACTTGTGGATTAGTTGGAATTAACTCATTTTTTGTTTAATTAGTTGTACTAATCCCAAATATCTTTTATCATAAGTGGATTAGTTCGAATTAACTCAACAATATTGTACCTTGACTTTTCTAGTTAGTTGGGAACATTTAAGTCTAAACATTCTATTTTTTTTTTTTTTTTTTTGGAAATTATTATTCAAATTACAATTTTTCATTGCTCAAATTGCACTTTGATTATGCAATCTCAACAACTAATATAGGTGATTCTAACAATTCTTTGAAATTTTTGGTCAAATTTTGAACAAAACTTGTCTAAAAAAATATGACCATAGAAAGTTCAAAAAACAAAATGTTTAAATTACACCTTTACAAATATTTTAATTTTAAAGTTGTTTATTATTATTATTATAGAAAAATGAAGCTAAAATTATGATACAACCATGTTCATTAGCATTAGCAATATACAAGTAGAAGCTAAAATTATGATAAACCATCTTCATTGCCATAATCTTCACAGCATATAAAATCTTTTATATCCACTGAACCTACCCCTCACTACACTAGGGAAGAACAGTTTTTAATGAGGGAAGAATATCAATGCTTTAATTGTTGGTGAAATAGTAATTTTCTGTTACTTAAATTATATTTTTGAATGCAAACATGAATTCAGTATCATGAAAAACTCATGGAACCCTTAAATTATACATACTGAACAACTCAAATCTACAATTACTAACATTACTAACATGATTTCAGGAGAAAAAAAAATAATAATAACAATAATAATAATAAACTCATGACACACTTAAATTATATATACTGAACCACTCAAATCTACAATTACTAACCTGATTTCAGAAAAATTGATTTCAGAAAAATTGATTGGAAAAATAACCAGAAAGAAAACAGAAACGTATTAGAATACACCTGGGTGTTTCTATTGACGATTTCATAGACACGGCTGCTCCACGCACAATCTCCGTCGAATAGTATCAAACTAGTCACATTTCCGACATTTTACATACTTTGCAATTACACAAACAGTTCATGTTTTATGGAGCAATTGTTGGATATTATCTCCCCGAAATTGTCCTCAAGTTCATTAGAAAGCTTATAATGAATACTCCAATTTAGCTATGTTGCCTGAACGTGTCTATGATATTTTTAGAAACTGCTATTTGAGATGGGAATCTCTTTTGGTTCAATGAACTATACTACTTTCTGTACAATGAAATTGAATGAATATGAATTAATGTATTACATGGGATAGAAACAGCTTATTGCATTGCCTCAATGGAGGTCGAGGGCTGGTTTGACTCCCAGTCGGTGTTTTCCATAATTGTACTTGCTTATATAAATTAATATTCTATGGGTGAGTCCATGACTGCTTTTGCTCAGAGAAATTAGCAACTACAGCAGACTGGACCTTTTCATTCAACGTGGTCACAATGTCACGATAGTACGTTGATGAATCAATCTCTTCTAAAATATTGATAGGATTTCCCTTTTCATGGTCAACAACAGTCCATCCATCAGTAGCCACATCACCAGTGGCAATGACCCTGACTGGTATTAGTTTTGTCTTTGATCTTAGTTCTGGCCTATCGATCATGATCACCGCAGCCAGGATTTCTCCCAAAAACATGTCCTGAAACAATGAGCCAAAACCAATCAATTCAATAACAGAAAATTCCTACTTCAATCTAATTGATATATTTTAAGCAATCACTATGTTGTGTGTGTAAACCAGATTGCCCAATTGGAGTGTGAGCCATTATACATACTAAATGCTTATACATATGCTGACTGCGATATAGGTGCTCCATTGTTGAGAGTAGGCGATGCACAAACACTGCTTCAGGTGTCTCCTTTGACATCTCTAGCTCTTTTATGAGTTTTTCAAAGGATGAAGCTTTGCGTTGGACGTTGAGAGGGATCAATGTGATGTTGATCGTTGCTGCTATAACCTGCTTTGCTGCATAAGGGTCCAGAAACATATGAAATTCTGCATTTTTGTTTGAAGGGAAGGTGAAGAGATTTCCCTGTTGGACGCTGTCACCTTCATCCAGACTGCCACCGACGATGTACAAATTCTGTGAAAATAGAAAGAGGAAAAAGAGGTCAGGAAACAAGCATACTTCTTCATTCAAACACATGCAAATATTTACTCAGCTTTATAGTAAACATGGAATCTTCGGCACCAATGCAAGTTTTCAAAGGCGTCTTTTTAGTATTTACTGAAAAGAAGGATCATACTTCTTCATTCAAACACATGCAAATATGTACTCAGCTTTATAGTCAGGAAACAAGCATACTTCTTCATTCAAACACATGCAAATATTTACTCAGCTTTATAGTCAGGAAACAAGCATACTTCTTCATTCAAACACATGCAAATATTTACTCAGCTTTATAGTAAACATGGAATCTTCGGCACCAATGCAAGTTTTCAAAGGCGTCTTTTTAGTATTTACTGAAAAGAAGGATCATACTTCTTCATTCAAACACATGCAAATATTTACTCAGCTTTATAGTCAGGAAACAAGCATACTTCTTCATTCAAACACATGCAAATATTTACTCAGCTTATACATATGCTGACTGCGATATAGGATCTTCGGCACCAATGCAAGTTTTCAATGGCGACTTTTTAGTATTTACTGAAAAGAAGGATCATGTATGGAAAGAGCCAATGATTGATCACATAAATTAGGCAAGTATCATTTGGTATCGCACGATAGAGTTCTCTCAATCAAAAGGATCCGTGCATTACGAGGAGCCACACGTCTGCCAGATGCAAAGCATCTTCACCATTTTTTGCAGGGCGTATTAACTATTAACTGACTCATCATACCTTAACTGGGTTAAGTGTCACCCTGAGATATGCTAAAACCCTTTGAACTTATCGGTTAAAAAGCGACTAAATCTGCAAAAACGCACTTTTAACCTGTAATTCATACAAACTCCATCCAGTTCCGTATTCCTGGATTTTTTAGTTATTTTTTCTATCGATGACGAGGTTCCTCACATTACAGGACAGAAAATTAATTAATAATAGTGGTGACAAGGGACAACATTCTCGAAGCCCCACATTAGAAGAGAAAAATGAATATGCTCTTCCATTTATCAATAAAGGAAGGAAACATATGATAAACATCGTTCTATCCAGTTCACAAAAATCAAACTAAATCCAACATGATTTAGCTTTAATCTTGTGGATGCATCTCACCTTATAGTATACTTATAATGTTGGGGCCTTTTTAACATTTACAAAGTGGAAACCTTCTTGAGCTATTCCCATAGCATCACATGCGTGTCTTCCACTAAGGAAGACAAATTATTGTGGCAAGGTAACTTCTAATAGGACATGTTTCAACCTCATTGGAATGAACTTTGAAATAGTATTATAAATGATATTATATAATGAAATAGGTCTATAATCCTCAAAATTATTTGGGTCATCCTTTTTTAGGATCATTGTCAAAAAAATTCTTTTTTAAAATCATTGCCAAAAAAAAATATAATTGAGAGCTCTTAAGGCTATTCCAAATTGTCTAGATTTTTATATAACTGCAAGCAAATCCTCTTCTAATAGAACATAGAATCTATATGAACCATCCATTAGGTCTAAGGCTCTTATTTTTTTGAAAAGAGTGTAGGAAAATGTTGAGTTCTTCTTTGCTAACCTCTACCATCTTCCAATTGAGTTACCCTCCTCCACCTTCATAAGGATATTCCAAAGAAGAAAGAAATCCTACAAAAAAAAATTATGGATATATCTTTACAGAACCTAGTTACTAAATATTATTATATATTTATGGATGTTTTTTAACTATCCTAAACTATACTAAGAAACATTAGAAATCACTCCATCTGGAAATGCTTCGACCTCCCAACACTTTGTAAATAATAATCATCTTGTATATTTATGTTTATACTTCTTCGAGAGATGGATATCTAAGCATTAGTTTGATATGGAAGAGTTTCGTCACCAACCATTGGTATTTGTTGGTTTCTTTGTGAATGAAAATGTGCTACATATCCATAGAGAAAATAATTATATTTAACGCCATTAACCAAATTATTAATAAAAAATAAACATTGGTGAATTACTAATAAAAATTAAACATTGTTAAATATTGGTAAAAAGGAAAGGTCGATATAAAACCACTTTTAAGGTAAAGTGTATGGTATATATAAGTTTTTTTACGAAGGTCAATATAAAAAACACTTTTAAAAGTAAAATATAAGGCATATATAAGTTCTTAATAAACAATTTTAAGGTAAAATCTTAGGTACATACATAAGTTTTTTTTAAGTGAAAGTAGCACGAGGCAATCAATGAAAAACATAACAAATAAATGTCTCTTTGGTAAATATTCAAACAAGAAACTCTTTAATAATCCCAACAGTTTTTCTTGGTAAATATTCAAACAAGAAACCCTTTAATTATCAAACATGCTATCTTGGAATAGTGGGAAGCAATATCTCAAGAAGCCCTTTAATTATCGAAATGGTTATTTGTTAAAATAACGGATGCAATATTTCAACTAGAAACATTCACTTGGTGAAACATTAAGTTCCATCACCAACCATGGCATATAACCGCCCTTTCATCACATCCTATGTAATGGACACTTGGTATTCGTGGGTTTAATTCGTGGATGAGGACAAGCTCCATACCCATTGTGAGAAGTATTATATTAAGCATCATTTTCATTTGGAAGCGCTCTTCCCAACATAATCGAATTATTAATAATTTTTTCATTGGTAAAAGGGTAATGTTAATATAACAAACGCTTTTAAGGGGTTTAATTCGTGGATGAGGACAAGCTCCATACCCATTGTGAGAAGTATTATATTAAGCATCATTTTCATTTTCATTTTCATTTGGAAGCACTCTTCCCAACACAATAGAATTATTAATAATATTTTCATTAGTAAAAAGGTAATGTTAATATAAGAAACGCTTTTAAGATCAAATCTAAGTTTTATATAAAATTATTTTTTTTATTTAAACCATTAAGAGGCAATCAAGGAAAAACACAACGAATGAATGCCTCTTCGTTAAATATTTAAACAAAAAACCTTTTAACTATCACAACACTTATTTCTTGGAATGATAGGACACAATATATCAACAAATCCTTTAGCTATCAAAACACTTCTTTCTTGGAATAATAGGACACAATATCTCAACAAACCCTTTAGCTATCAAAACGCTTCTCCATTAGAATAGAGGATGCAATATTTCAACTAGAAACATTCAAGTGGTTAGCTGAATTATGAGAAGAATAAGAATTACGGTAAAAAAATAATCTCTAAAATGATGATTTATTCTTGAAAATTGCATTTATTATGATGAGAGATGAAGCCACTATATTTATGGAGATAGAGTGTGCAATTATTTATGTTATTTATGGGAAAAATTTTATTCTTGAAAATTGCATTTATTGTAATGAGAGATGAAGCCACCACTATATTTATAGATTTATGGAGATAGAGTGTGCAATTATTTATGATTTATGTTATTTATGGGAAAAAAATTATTCTTGAAAATTGCATTTATTATGATTTATGTTATTTATGGGAAAAAATTTATTCTTGAAAGTTGCATTTATTGTAATGAGAGATGAAGCCACTATATTTATGGATTTATGGAGATAGAGTGTGCAATTATTTATGGGAAAATGTTTATTCTTGAAAATTGCATTTGTTGTAATAAGAGATGAAGCCATTGTATTTATGGAGATAGAGTATGCAATTATTTATGGGAAAAAAGTTTATTCAAAATTGCATTTATTGTAATGAGAGATGAAGCCACTATATTTATGGAGATAGAGTGTGCAATTATTTATGGGAAAAAGTTATGAATATGATTAAGACAAGTTATTTATGGGAAAAAGTTATGAATATGATTAATACAAGGTGTGTTTTAAGAAAATGATCTTTTAACTATTTTATTATATTTGTTGTGAGGTATGTATATTGTATTTGATTCACATTCATTTTTTATATGTTGCACCATTGGTTGATCGATTTAAACTCTTATTCCGAGGTGACACTTGAGCAACGATGGTGACTTTGTTGAGGTTAACCAGTGTCTTTAATGCCAATGCTAGTGAATTTAATTATTTCCATAAGCCATTTATGGGCAGTTTTAATTTGTCAACTGCAACTACACACGGTGACAAGAGTTGTTGCACACCCACATTTCTAACATGTTCATCGACAACTTTCCGTTGGCATGCTAACAACCAAATATAGTTGCAATATGTTTATATCTTCAACTGTATATTTGGTGGTGAATGAGAATAAAATCCTCTCTTTAGCTCTAACACATTTATACGTAACATTTCTCTCTTACTATTGTTGCATAAGTCATTGACCAATCCCTCGAGGCATGTTGTTAACTTGTTAGTTAGGTTCACATCCGATAAATTAGGGAAGTCAAGTATTCTTATATCGATTTTCTTACACCTTAAGCTTTAAATTGCTTTCATTTCTCCCATGCAATTAAATAAAAAAACTAAAATATTATAACATAGATTATAAAGTTTGTAGAAAAGTTAGTAACATCAAATTTCACCTACATTGTGACCTAACTATGAGGTTTTGGAGAAGAAACAATATACATAGTTTAACAACTTCAATGGTTAATGACATATAATTAAAGTGGCCTGGATGCCTAGAGAACTAGTTTAAAGCAAATATGAATACAAAATTTCCAACATTACCAACATAACATAACCTCGATGAAGACTATGACCTAAAAATAGCATAGTTTAAGAAAATTGAGAACACCCATTTGCAAGTAATATATTCCATGGCAGTTCTATTGATATCATGGTAGTTGCGGGAGGTATTTACCTCCACATGTAAACCTAACGAGAATAGAATATTTCGGGAAGCAAGAAGAAATCTTAATTAGTTGGCTAATAACCCTAGAAGACAAGTCGGCTCAAGAGGATAACTTGTATTAGGTTATTMTCCTCCAAGAGAAGAAGTCGGCTAAAGGAAATATTATATACTAAGTAAATAGGCACCCAGAATGAGAAGTCGGCCCAGRCAGTTTGCTAGATTTAGAATAAWTACARRAGGTCGGTCTTCATTCTGGYAGGCATTCTCAGAACTGCAGAAACAACAYTTGTGCACACTGCAGTTGRCCAGTTTGTGCRCAAGTTTGGAGGAGAGTTGTAGTTGCAGCTGCTGCAACTAGCAGATTTYGGTTTTGGCTTGGACTATCTCTTGGTTATGGTTTGGACTCTCTAATCAGCTMTTTCTTGGTGCGTTATCCTTGGAGAAAGGTGCACCACCCTTTGTTTGGCTATCTAGCCTAGGGTTTGTTTCCRGAATGATTCTATGTCAAGGTTAAGGTGCTTGGGGGTGGCTTCGGCCTATGGTTGGGTGACAATAGTGATATTRTYTATGGTTAAACAAGAACATCCATCATATTCTAACAGGTTATGGGYCCACACCTYCTTCATTCARTCTAACCAGTGGAAGGGAGCATAGCCATAAGRATACTAAGCTCGTTGAAGAACTAYYGCTARGGTTTCTAGCAARAGCAATTACCAAAGCACTGTCGCTAGGGTTACTAGCAGGTGTAGTTGYAGAAACCCTAACCCTCTCATTGAGGCACCTTAAGTGAAGGGATTGACCTAATTTYYGGATAGACTAGTGYGCCCTAGCYTGGCACATCTCCTRGTACTCTCAGCAAAGCAAAAAYGTCAATTTTGAGTTTTTGGTCAAATCTAGGGTTGACCCAGTCAAGGCAACCATGACTTRCTCTATGAAGTCAGAAAACAAGTTAGATGGGGCTTCTAATTTCAGAGCGTGGAAGACAAGGATTGACCTCATCCTTGCCAAGAATAAAGTGTTGGATATCGTGAAAGGAAAGATCGAGGAACCAGAGTTTGAAGAAGGAAAAGAGAAGGAATCGCAGAACGTTGCAATGATGGAGAAGTTCAAAGACAATGACATCAATGCCATGAGTATCATAGTGAACTCTATAAAAGACCACTTGATACCCTACATCTCCCATCTTAACTCATCTAAGAAGATGTATGATGCCCTAACAAACCTCTTCTCAGTCAGAAACATTGGACAAGTAATGAGTCTAAAGAATGAGCTCTGTGACATGAAGATGAATGATGATGACAACATAACATCATACTTTCTGAGGATCTCTCAGTTAAGAGATCAACTATAAGCTATTGAAGAGATCATCTCAGAGAAGGAACTGGTAAATATAGTACTCAACGGTCTTCCCAAGACATGGGATACATTTTCTGCAAGTATGAACACAAGGAAGGAGTATCCTACATTCGAAGAACTTTGGACTTGTTGTGCACAAAAAGAATCAAGGATTAGTGCAGAAGAGAAACCTCAAAATAAATACGATGATCAAGCCTTCACAATAAGATTCAAGAATTTCAGGAACAAAAGGAAGTTTGGTTCAAGGAAGAAGCCAAATCAAGAGAAAGATATGTCAGAAATACAATGCTTCAACTGTCGAACGTATGGTCACTAAAAGAATCATTGTCTCGAGATGAAGAAAAGGAAGGAGACACACAAAGCATCAGTTGTCGAAGAAAAGGAACCTTCAAAGAAGATTAAGCAAGATGAAACAGACTTCTTCTTCTAAGACAAGGTAAACAACACTCTTCATAGTTCTTGTACATACCATGTTTTCTGCACATATCTTGCATATCTATTTCTTAGAAGATAATATGTTCAAACAGAAACTATACTTATGGAAGAACAACAAGATAAGGATTTCTACAAGTCAGATAATACACATGAAAGGATGAAGTACATCAACAACCCCTGGTAACAATTCATGTGGAAGTTATTATCAGAATTAATCTTGAAGAAACCTAGAAGAATTAAAGACAAAAAGAAGTCAACAATCAAGAGGAAATTGGTAAAAGATTTGTGACTCTTTTCAGAAGGCAATAAGGATGTAGACGGAAGCTTGGACTCTCCTAGATGGAGGGAGCCGATTATTTTATCAAAAGAAGAACATGCATTCATGCATGAAGCAAGGATTAGGAGGGAGCTAATTCTAAATTATATGATCCATTGAAGATGATGAAGTATCTATCCATGGCAGCAACCATGAAAAGCAGCACGTGTTCAGTGTGACTTCAGAAGAAGTCTTCTTCAAGAAGGCTTAAAGTAATCCCTGGTTGTCCATCCACATCCATGATCCTATGATGAAAGAAAGAAGTTGGAATGTTCAAAGAATGGAATCTGTAGAAAAATCCATGAACTCAAGAGCTAAAGAGAAACATGAGGAAGAAAATGAAGATTCCAAGAGAGAAAGAAAAGACAGAACAACCAGTCAGTGTATCGAGAATCACAAGACTACCAGCATGATATGAACTCACTAAAAGCAATCAAGCAGAGGAATTGAAAGTTGTGATGAAGAACAATGTATGGAAGACTTATGAATGAAAGCATTGCAAGATCCAGAACTACAGGTTCTCCCAGATGGAGGGAGAAGACTATGATGATTGCTTGTAAACCAAACATACCTCTACATGAGACAGTATATCGTCCACAATATCCATAGGTTGGAGTTTACATGTAGGGCAACCTAAAAGGATTTGAGGTATACCACAAAGAGACCCTTGAATGCAAATGGAAGAAGATCTTCCATGGATTCAAACAACTTGGTGCAGAGCCTTCAATACACAGCAGAAGCGTGGTAAAAAGATTTCTATAACAAAGATATTGTATCTGAATGGTTACTCAAAAATCCAGGATGATGGATTGCTAATCCATGACAAAATCTCATATATATGTTCCAGTCTGAGCCCTGCCACGATGTTATAAGCTAGCAGGAAACAAAAGATGAATCCAACAATGATATACTACATTGATTAGAGCTATATAAAGCCTTCAGAGAAAACCAGTGTTCCAGAAAGACCGAAGTACATTGAGATCAAGCATTACACTCTCCGTGATGAAATCCAAAAAAGAGAAAGTGGTTCTCCAATATATATCTCCACAGATGAACAGATGAACAGATAAGCAGACATTTTGGTGAAGCCTGTGTTCAAGATGAAAAAAATTGTGTACTCAAGTTGGAGCTCATGGAGACGACTTCCTTATTGAAAAAGGAAGAGATGGCTCCCATATTGGGAGGGAGCACTAATGTGTTATTGATTTATCGACAGTCATTTTTCAAGTTCGAAAAATGGTCCAGGATGAGCATTTCCTTTCTAGTTCGGAAAGTGGTTTGAGATTTCTGATGGACAGGCATTTTCCAGTTCGGAAAATGGTCCAGATCAAACGATCATTTTCGTAATGAAAATGGTTCAATGGATTGTTGATGTACCATAGACAGTGATTCCCCTTATGCTTAACACAGGGAATGGTTTAGGACAATCTCTCTTCTTGACGATCACTCTTAGTAGTGGTCAAGAAGACTGGTCCACCTCGTCGAACGGTCATTCTTTCGAAGCTCACAATTGTGAGGAGTTTTGAAGAATGGTTTGTTTTGGAGGTTGGTGCAGGACAGTCGTTTCCTTTGGAAATGGTCCGAAAAGTCATTCCCTAGGGCAGATTCATTCTCTCCAGGCTGCACTTTGTTTAGTGCCGGAGGAATGGCCCAGATAGGTGAATGGTCCAGGTTCAACAATCAGGGACAAGTATTCCCTAGGGCAGATTCATTCTCTCTAGGTTTCACTTTGTTTAGTGCCGGAGGAATGGCCCGGATAGGGAATGGTCCAGGCTCAGAAATTGGGACAGTTATTCTTCCTTGCTTGAGAAGAATAGTCCAGATAGTTCATCATTGATGTTTTACCTTTTGAGGGCAGATGCTCTTCCAGATCTCACAGATGTGAGTGGAAGAATGGCCCAGATGACTCATTTTATATCATCACAATGTTTTTTGTGCAGGTTGATATCATATGATATGATTGTTATGGAGATTGTATGTCTCTGGACAATAGATGTATACTACTGTGGTGGATGTGTTCCACTGATTGTGACTATGTGTCATTGATCAAGTATCTGTGTGCTACTTGGTGTGGTAGTGTACCACTGGATAGTAGTTGTGTACTACTATGGATAGACACAGTTGTGTTCTATTGAATGACATTGTTCTGTTTGCCTTGAAGACCATCGGTAGTGTTGGAAAATGTTTAATCAGCTAGATGGATGATCAATGGATAGAGATTTCCTAGACGAAAAATGGTCCGGGACATTTATTCTTCTAGGACATATGTCTAGATTTGAAGAATGGTTCTTGTGTCACTATGTGGAGTGAGTGACTTATCCAGCATCATGTATGATTACTCAGATGGAGTGTGGTTTTGAGAGATGATGCAATTGATGGCATTGATAGTGATGATGGTGCTCATGATCTAGTCATGAGATAGTTTATACGACTATGTTGATGCTACTGGGTGAATGATATGTTTGTGTTCAAGACCATTACCTTCAATACCTCCCTAGCTAGGAGGGAGTGTTAATATTATGGTAGTTGCGGGAGGTATTTACCTCCACATGTAAACCTGACGAGAATAGAATATTCCTGGAAGCAAGAAGAAACCCTAATTAGTTGGCTAATAACCCTAGAAGACAAGTCGACTCAAGAGGATAACTT